>JAQGAS010000642.1:0-39354 GCA_034686365.1 Pachymerium ferrugineum | reverse complement strand
ATGCTCTCTATGAAAACCAATTAATAATTAAATGTATTTAATTTATGCAAAGGCTGCAAAAACCAAAGGACATTTAATTGCTTTCCTTGCAAAGAAGAAAAAATCCACAATTCATGTAAGTAAGCCCCACTTTACCTACAATCTAAAATTTTTAAATCATTCAAATTTAAATAGGATTATCTAATGATAAACACCCATGAGAATGCGCAGTTCACAGCCAATGGCTTCTTCTCGATAGGAAAATCGTTAATTCTCACGGTAATTCCTTTTTAACTACATGCACAATTTAAATAATAACTGTCATGTTTTTTTAGATAATTGGAGGAATCATTACTTACTTTGTTGTCTTAGAACAATTCAAAGTAAATGTTCCAGCCAAAACACATCTCATTAATGAATCTCTAATGGCAAGAAACACTACTACATAAAATTTCCAGTTTCTCTAAACTTTAATATCTAGTAATTTATATCGCCTTAATTTAACAAAAATTTTTTTCACTATAATCTTTAAAATTAATAACAATCAACTTTATGCACTTCAATTAATTACTTTAAAATAATTCACGTACCTCCATATTGACTTTTTCCGAAATAAAAATAATATTGTAAGAATCCTTAAATTATTTAGGTCTCTAACTATTCCTTATACTTTTAAGGCCAATTGGTCAACTCCGACATAACAACAACTCAAACGCCCAATTTAACTGCCCTTAGTTGACTACCTGACCGCCAGGTGTTTGAAAACAAGTCACAAGGAAGTGACCCACTCCCATCACTCCCAAGTAACCTCCTTTTCATTTTGCTACTCAATTCCTCGCAATATGTGCACCGACTGGATACACTTCCTTCTCTTATCACACATCTTAATAACAAGTAAGTAACTTCAATTTTTAAACAAAACTTTAAACGCTACAAAATTACACGCAAAACGTCACGTATTCCCAGCCAAGAATTCTGTTGGGGAACATTCTTTAGGTCACATTTAATGACTTAAAGGTCAAGTTTAGGAATGTTGCTTTTATTTTTTTTTTCTTTCTTTAGCAATCAGTGTAATCTTGGTTGAGTATTTAATTATTGATATTTTATTTTTTGAACACTTGAGGAAAGGAAAATGTACATTAAAAAAGACTGGTCTATAAAAACATAATAAACACGTGATGTAACGTGATTGTGTTGAAAGAAAAACAAGTTTCTGTGTTGACAAAAGAAAAAGTACATTCTTTTTTAGGTTGCTTTTCTTAAGTATTTAGGTCGTATTTTTATGTTTGATTTAAATTGATTACAAAAAATATTCTTATACTTCATTATTATTAACATAGCATTGAGATTTCGAGATTGAAGTTCAATGAAGTAGTTGATGAATGGGGGAACATTTTGATTTTATTTATTTAGAAGATTTATGATTTAATAAACTTAGGGAGTTAAGTAGGGTGGAAGATGATGTAAGAAGGTTTTTTGAGTTGTTGTTGGGCGGGTTTTCTTGGAATATTTGCCGGCAAGTTATGTAGGACAGAAATTTGGAGTTGGTGTGTTGAAATTTGTTACCTGTTGTGAGATTTTATGGACTTGTGATTTTTGTAATACTCACGTAATGGTTACATGTTTGTGTAGTGCATTGTTGTTGTATGTTATAATGAGGTTTCTGATATTAACAATTGTTGCCTGTGGTAAATATAAGCGTAGGGTGTAATTTTAAAAATAATAACAAATAAATTAATGCGTGTGTTCACATTGAAGTAACGCGGAACTAATCTCAAACGAATATTGCATCATGGGAAGGAAAGTAAGTAGTCATTAAAGGAAATTAAGTAACGCAGAACTAATCAAACGAATATTGCATCATGGGAAGGAAAGTAAGTAGTCATTAAAGGAAATTAATAACTCTGAATTAGTCAATCCAAAAAATGTAGCTTTGCGTAATGCAAACAGGTCCGAGCATTAACTGAGTTTTTTTTTACTGTCACAAGAGGGTACCAATAGTCAACCCGCATGGGGTTGTGGGTAAGATTTTCTTAGTCTAGGTGACTCAGTGTTGAATTATTAAATAGGAAGTCAAGAATGGAAGGATTCATGCTTTCTAACAGTTGGAGATCCCAAAATGCACTGCGATAATCACAGGGTTTTCTCAGTTTTTGTGCCTGTCTGGTGTTTTCTGGTTCGGTTTTGTTTCTCTTTGGTTTTGACTTGCTCTCTCTCGCCACATATGACGTTAGTTGTTGCTGGCGGCATCAAGATTTATAATTATTATTTTCTGTATGTCAATGTAAGCTGAATAGGGGAGTGTCGTGTCCTAGTTAGGTTCAAGTGTTAACCCAGTATAAACCTTCAGACAATGAAGTCTCAACCCCCCTCAACCGAAATTATGACATCTTAATAAGAGGAGCTACAAATAGTAGCTCTTCTTATATGACTATTAACTGACAGTCACTGTACTAATTAAACAATTCACTCTTTACTTAGGCAATGCCCAACCAACCAACAATAACAACTTGAAGGACTTTCTCACAAAAACCATCGAAATGGTCAGACCCGAGATGAAAAAAGGCAGCACTGAAACAGGAATTGACGTAATGGACCCTCTAGACGTTCCAGACTACCAATACGTACAACCAGGAGACTTGGTATCAGTCAGAGCTTACTTCAAACACATCCAAATACCAAACCTATCCACTTTCAAACTCGATGACGTCATTGTCAACAAAACCTCACACGCCTTCCTCAAATTTTCCTTCCCATCAATCACCGCAGTCGGAGATTACATATTCGAAACGTCAACATTTGGAATTCCAGTTGCAAACGCCAATGGGAAATTCCAAGTGACAGCCACTGATGTCAAATCAGTGGGGTTGGTCAAGCTAACTAAAGATTCCAATGGAGTTTATCAATGCCAAGAAGTGCAGATGAAAACAAGCGAAGGCAATGTTGAAATGAATATGGAGGGTTTAGCTGGGGATGATTTCTTGAGGAACATTTTGGACCCAAGGGAAGTTTACAACGAATACAAACCAAGGATTAATAAAAAGATTACTGATGCCATCAAGAAAATGTTGAATTACGCGTTTAAGAATTTTACTCAGTGAGATTTTAGTATGTAAAATAGTTAGGACGTTTTAGATCATTTCTTCATTTGTATTTACACAAAACTTATTGTTACGTTAAGGTTCACACTGATAGCCAAACTGCTGATTTTGTTGTTAACATTGCTGGAATGTTCACATTGGTTCACATTGACTGCGGTTTTAGTTACAGTTGACGTTAAATGTCGTCACTTGTTGATCATGTAATTTTAAAACCTTTAAGGATCTGCAGCTGCAGCAAGAAGAGAGTCAACTTACCCAGCATGCAACAGATGCAGCAATGTAGATGTCAGTGTGAACTTAGCTTTAAAATCAAAAAGTTTTAAATTTGTTTTTCATATTACTTGTATATTATTTTAAAAGTAAAGATGTTTTGCAGACTTAGATTTTTCATGCCAATCGAATGGGATAATTTTATCGTACTGTAGTAGTAAGTCAATTGGCAGTTTTTTTAAATTACAAATACTCATTTCAACTATTATAAATTAGTTATAATTTTTATGAATAAAAATAAAAATCTCTTACCTTTACTTGTCGGAAGGCCATCTTAGTTAGGTTTATGAAGTTTTCTACAGTTCTGCATTATTCAGATGATTACGTAATTCTCTTTTGTTGCACAGTGGACGTGGTAGTCGTTGGAAAAAGAAACATTTCGATGTACCCACTTAAATTGGAAGCCAAATATGGGAGAAGCCACGTTTTGAACCCGAATTCTAACCTGAATAAAAAGAAAAAGAGTTTAATATTTTTTTTATCTTCATAATATACTAAGATTTTAAAATTTCACCCCAAATTTTGGTGGTTTGCAGATAACTATAAATATTTGCACGCAAAAGGACTCAAACTGAGACAAATTGAGGAAGTATAAGCCCATCTTAAATCATACCGAAACGTGTTCTTTTCGCCTCCATTTTGATTATCTACGGAAACCTGCATGGAACATTGTTTTCTCTATTCAATAATAAAAATTGATCACCAAAAACGCATATATGACATTTTTTTTATCGTTTAATAGCCAATTTTTTCGTTTCACCTCTATAGGCCGAATAATTGATTAAAAATAGATGGGCAAATAGAATGTAATGTAAAAGAAATTGCAAACAGGTAAAATGTTGTGAGTGGTACGGGTCAGATGCACTTTTAATTATTTGATATTAGGGACATTAAGCTAAATTATAACAGTTCATATAATGGTGCATGTGTAAATTAAGACTTTTTTTCGAATTTATATCACACAAAAAAGCAAGGACAAATCAATAGAGATGAAACGCGCTTGCGCAGTGATACATTACGCCATTCTGGTGGCGAATTATTGCAACAAGTCCATTATCTCCATTACAACATCGTCGTAAAACTAAAAATTGACGCGAGACCCCTCCCTAGTTTTCTGCACTTAAAAAATCAATACTCAACTAGAAAACATCCATTAATAAAAAAGCACTTACATTTAAAACCATCGTTTTTATAAAAAAAAAAATAAGCAACTCTCATGATAGATCAACATTCACTCCCTGTTTTTTGTTAACTCTTGTCTTTCTAATTTCACTTGTCCACACTATTCTTTTTCTTCAACATTCATTCTGCAATGATGTCCAACTATAATTTGAATACGGTTTCTTGATTAAGTTTTCATCCCATTTCTCCGTACCGGACTACTTTTCGGTATTTAATCACTTGGAAAAAATAATGGCGTCTGGATTAATAGTGTAACACAAAGTTCACCTCCCACATAAGCCATCTGTGTTCCTTTTTGACTTGGAATCTGCTGCAACCTAAAGTCTGAGAATCATCAAGCATTGTTCTAAGCATTTTTTTAAATAATCGCGACAAAAATGTTAAGAAAGCAATTCTTTTCTTGGTCCTTAGCATCATTTCTGCAATAATGCCCAGCTTAACTTCACGTTCAGTTTCTTGGTCTTTTCAAGCATTCATCCCATTTCTCCGAACCGCACAACTTTTCGGTTATTTACCACTTGGAAAAAGCAATGGCGGTTTCCCTTCACCACAAACCTGGAAATGGTGGCACAGCTGTATAACTTTCATTTGGATATGTTTTTTAGTGAGTTCTTTAGGTATAACTATTCACGTGATTATACTTTACTCTCGTACAGTCTACTCTACACTAGCACTGGGAACACTTCTTTACACTATTTACCCATTAATAATTATTTTATTGATGTTTCAACGTAAGTGGCATTTCGTCAAACTCTTTAAACAACTATTTACCACTGATCGTATCTTTGAAAAACCTTCGTGCGACTATAAACAGTTTTTTTTCTTCCTCATGCCAACCTTGATCAACACATGTCGACGAATCGTTATCGTCATATCGTATACCGACCTAGAAGATTTTATATTTACGTTAAAACATATTATTGAAGATATAATGCAAACGTTATGCGAGTCAATCTTCATTTTCTCTTGTTTCGTCATTAAAAACCGTTTTCGCTCGGTTTCTGGTGTTCTGACGTCACCTAAAGCAACATCTATTTACGTTTTTGAAAATTGTAGAAGAAATTATAAAATTCTGTGTAACCTAACAGTTGAGTTGAACCGTCTCTTCAGTCCTTTCATCTTTATTTGCATTTTTTATTGGAGTGTTGCAATCTGTACCTTATCTTATGCCCTGATTGGAAGCAACACTTTCATTTCACGTTTTGGTTTTTCAAGTCTTATGTGGTTCATTTGTTTATACTTCGGGAAAATGTTGCTCCTAATTGAAACTTGCAGTTTGGTTACAAATGCGGTAAGTTAGGGTAAAAGTATCGTAAATTTGCGTGTTTATTTATTGTTGTCGTCACTTATAGTTTATGTTTTTTCTCCAGTTAGCTTTTTAGTATTAACCTCGATCTTAAAAAGGGGGTCTCACTAACGAGGCAAATATTAGAAATGAAAGGACCAAAAAATATAACTTTTTCTCGTTTTTCATTTCTAATATCTGTCTCATTGAAATGAAACTCCCTCTTTAACTATGTTCTACTGTACGGAGAAAAGCACGTAATAGTCACTTGTAATGTAAATGATCTCTATAATATTGACAATAATATTCTATGTAGGCAATAATTTTAGATGGATGTATAAACTCACATTAACAAAATTTTCTAAATATAGGCTAAGAAAACTAAAAAGGAACTGATTGAATACATTTCTGGAGAAAAGAACTTAACGAGTAAAGTAATGCTCCATATCTTTATAATTGAAATCTGTTTTCTTAAAAATTTTACTTTACAGGACATATTAGTCGTCTCTTCATTTGATCCAATGGAGTTCACTGCGCTTGAATTTTTCGTTATAAAACGATCACTACTTATAACGGTAATTTGGTTTTACTAAGTCAATATGTCTAATTAAATCTTATCTCGTTTTAGATTATTGGGGGAATTATCACCTATTACGTCGTTATGGAACAATTTCATATTGATAAGCACCTCATGTTCGTCAACTCAACAAACACCACAACGGATTAAGGCAAAATTGTAACAGTTTATGAATATTGACAATTACCTACTTCATAAACTCTGGGTTATTAGTTTAACGATATAACACAAACAACTGTATGTTAGTAATTCGGTTATCTTCATGTTTCTGATTTTAATTACTGAGAAATAAGTTTTTTGAAATTTAACAATTTTGTTCCATTCCATTTTCTACACAATATTCTTATGTGACTTTCCTGCGAGGAAATTAAGAATATAATAATTCAAAATTTCATATGATTTTGTTAGTAGTTTAGTAGTTATGATTATTGGAGAGATAATCAATTGTCCCGTATTACCACGCGGTGTCCACTCCTTTGATTACCAGTGAAAAGACACTTAACAAAATTAGATCAATAAAAATGTATACACCCATTAGGACTCACAATGAGACTGAAACATTTTCGTCAAATTTGGAAGTTCTATTTGAATATCAAAATGTCAAACTTATTTTCCTTCCTGGTTTAAGTTTTCATTTCCATTATTTTCACGTCACCTCACTCAGAACAAACGTATAAGTCATCTTAAATCATACCGAAACGTGTTCTCTTCGCGAATAAATCTCCTCCATTTTCATTATCTACGGTAATCCGTTTGCAACATCCAATCTAGTTATCTACGGTAACCTATACGACAACCATCCAATATGGTTATATACGGAAACCTGCGTGGAATATTGATTTCTCAAGTCAATAATAATAAAAATTGATCACCAAAAAAGCATTTATGACATTATAGGTGTTTTTATATCATTTAATAGCCAATTTTTTCTTTTCACTTCCATAGATCAATGCACACATTCGCACTAAGGGTTTTATGTGTAAGTCAAGCTGACATCAAGACACCGAGCAAACAATTCAGGCACTATTATTGAAATACAAACATGATAATATACAAGAAAATCGAACAGTGCACTCATTTCAGCAAAGAATCATGCCAGAAACAAGTCAGTGGTTTACATGGTCCTTTCCCGCGTTTCGCCCATTTATTCTATTCGCAAAAATTTTCGGTATTGTACCACTAGGAAACCAAGATGGCCTCCCATCACAAGTTAAATGGAAATATTGGCATAGTTCAATCACTTTCGTGTTAATGCTAATCTCTCTTTGCTGTATTGTCCTGCAAATCTACATAAGCGAATCAAACGAATTCAAATTTCTGCGTGTGGACGAAATCTTGCACTCAGCTTACACTCTCATGATCCTTCTTAGACTGTTTCACTACAAATGGAAATGGACAAGCATCTTAAAACGCTTACTCCCCTTAAACAGGAGCATTTCACGTAATTACTACACGCAATTTTACATATTTTTGATCATTCTAACACTTCACCTTTTCCTTGCTATTGTTGCCACTGTTGTTATTATTGCATATGAAAATGAATATTTCTTATGGAAGGTCCTTCAACTATTTAGATTTTATTACGAAAAAAATTTGCAACTTACAAGCGAGGCAATTTTCATATTTTGTTGCGCCACTATCAAAAGTCACTTCAGGCAATTGTCACGTCAACTGCAGTCGGTTAAAAAGTTTACAGTTCAAACGTACGGGGGTAGATATAAGTTACTATGCGAAATTATTGGTGAACTTAATGATATCTACGGGCCTTTGATTTTTATTTCTATTTCGTTTTGGTCGATTCGCTTATGTTTTCTTTCCTATCATTTGTTTATGCATCGTGAGAAAGCTCGCTTTTGCTTACTCGTGTTTTTTATTGCGAAAATTTCCATTCTAATCTTGACTTGCAGTTCAGTAACGGATACGGTAAGTTCAACAAAGCTGTAAAGACACAGTACGCTTAATTTAGTCGTTTGGCATTAGGCTTTAAAAACAAAAAAAGATTTAGTGGATTTCCTAACTAAAACGAAGAATTCTACATTCCATGTACTGTAGATATGTAATAATAGATGATAAGCAAAATTTGTGACTTTACTTTTGTTCATAGGATTTTGCATCTTTAAATGAGTGTGAAAAACCTGAATTTACAGCTAATGGTTATTTTGTAATTAACAAGTCTCTAATTCTTACGGTAATATTAAATTATAGTCTAATTCTTGAAGTATTTGTTTAAACGTTTTCTACATTTCAGTTGTGCAGTGCAATTCTCACTTACTTCATTGTCCTACAGCAGTTTGAAATCGATGCTCATTGCAAAAGTGTTAAGCTTACTTCAAGTAGTAACTACACCAACACTTAAGATGGAATAAACTGATGCAAAATAGATGGACAAATAAATAAAGTGCAATGTTCCTTTAGCATGTCAGTTTATTTACACTCAAAATCACTCTCTTAATTTTGTATTGACATTAAGTGCGAAATGTATTTTGTGGATATAAAGCCAGATGTACACCTTTTCCCCGCGATCCGATGCACTTTGTCGGCCGGGAGGGTACGGGCAACGTCCGTACACCTTGTTCCCGCGATCTGAAGAACTCTCGTCGGCCGGGAGGGTACGGGCAACATCCGTACACCTTTTCCCCGCGATCCGATGCGCCCGTGATCGGGACAAGGTGTACGGACGTTGCCCGTCCCCACCCGGCCGACAAGAGTGCATCGGATCGCGGGGAAAAGGTGTACGTACGTTGCCCGTACCCTCCCGGCCGACGAGAGTTCTTCAGATCGCGGGGACAAGGTGTACGGACGTAGAAGTAGAATCGAGCCCCTATTACGAACTCAAATGAACAAAAAATTTGCATTATTTCTAGTTGTCGTACCTTGGCTGTTTGCGAAGTTTTTTGTGCCTCAAAATGATGGAACGACGTAGTAGAAAAAACTATAACAACTAGTTTTGACAAGCGCTTGGTAGATGGCACTTAAAATTCCAAAACATTATGGTTTTTTCTGATTGTTGCAACTAATGCGGCGATGTTGCTTCGGTAGTTCTAATGATGGCCGCAGTTCAAACAATGGTGGCGCGTCGTTACTGTTAGTTGGATTTATTTTCGGTTCCACCTGGCAGTACCGACGCGCCACTATTGTTAGAACTGCGGCCATTATTAGAACTAGATCGCCCCATTGGCTTCCAGTTTGTTAGTTAATTGTTTTTGTTTGTTTCTCATATAATTCCAAGTCCTCCTGCACGCTTCCGCCGTGACCACAAATAAATTGCACCATGACCCTCAGGCCCCTTTCCCCTTCCCTTTCGAATGGTATACGTTTTATTAGTAAATTAGAAATATACCAGCTGCAGTAACCTGTAGGCAACTCTACAATCTGGTTATTTCCGGAAATAGTTTCTCTAGTCAGCAATAATAATTCAAAAAAAAGTCATCACCAAAAAATAAAAGTAATAAACTTCAAAAAAGCTTACACAATATTATTAATTTTTTTTTTAACTTTTCTTTTCATAGTTAATTTTTTCTCTTCACATCCACAGATCAATACAAAGTCTCGAGTCGCTATGACGGTTTAATGACAAGCTGGTATCAACACAACACACCAAGTAAACAATCGACGAACTAAAAAAAAAATCAATACTCAACGAGGAAACATTCATTAATAAAAAAAGCAATTACATCTAAAGCCATTAGCAATATTAATCATTGTTATTAAACTTAATTGCTTTTATTTGAAAAAAATAAATAGATCAACATTCATTCTCTATTTCACATTTGATTCTGCCTTTTCAACTGAATCGTCCTCGCTGCGTATAACTCCAAGAGTCACTTGCAGAATTAAATTCTATTCTGCAATAATGCCCCGCTTTACTCTAAATTCAGTTTCTTGGTCGTTTCAAGCATTCGTCCCATTTCTCCGAACTGGACAACTTTTCGGTTATTTACCACTTGGAAAAAACGATGGCGGTTTTCCTTCACCACAAACATGGAAATGGTGGCACAGCTGTATAACTTTCATTTCAATATGTTATTTAGTGAGTTCTTTAAGTATAACTATTCACTTGATTGCTGTCACTCTTGAAGTGTACTTTACTGTTACACTGGGAGTACTTCTTGACACAATTTACCCATTAATAATTATTATATTAATGTTTCAACGTAAGTGGCATTTCGTCAAACTCTTTAAACAACTATTTATCCCTGATCGTCTCTTTGAAAAACCTTCGTGCAACTATATACAGTTTTTCTTCTTTCTCACGTTAACCTTGATCAGCCTTTGTTTAAAAATTGTCGACATTATTTTACAACCCGACCTAATATGGCGCATATTTCTGTTAAAACAAATTATTGAAGATATAATGCAAATGTTATGCGAGTCCATCTTCATTTTCTCTTGTTTCGTCATTAAAAACCGTTTTCGCTTGGTTTCTGGCGTTCTGACGTCACCTACAGCAACATCTATTGACGTTTTTGAAAATTGTAAAAGAAATTATAAAACCCTGTGTATACTAACAGCTGAGTTGAACCGTCTCTTCAGTCCTTTCATCTTTATTTGCATTTTTTATTGGAGTGTTGAAATCTGTATTTTATCTTATGCCCTGATTGGAACCCACACTTTCAATTCACGTTTTAATTTTATTTTATTTTTGTGGTTCATTTGTCTATACTTCGGGAAAATGTTGCTCCTAATTGAAACTTGCAGTTTGGTTACAAATGCGGTAAGTTAATTTATTAGTAATTAATTTAGTGTTTTGACTACAATTTCTTGTTTAGGCTATTAAGACTAAACAGCTGCTTTTTGAATTTATTTCTAGAGAAAAAAAATTAACGTGTAAAGTATGTTTCATTTCTATGTAATTAGAATCGTATTACGAATTTTACTTAACAGGACATGTCCATAATTTCTACGTATGAACCAGTGGAATTCACAGCTCTTGGATTTTTCGCCATAAAACCGTCACTAATTATAACGGTAATTTGCCTTTTTTAATGAAAATATTTAATAAGTTTGTATTTTAGATTATTGGAGGACTTATCACCTATTATATCGTTATGGAACAATTTCGTATTGATAAGAACGTCATGACCGTCAACTTCAACGACACTAAAATGGATTAAAATAGTCTTGAAGTATATGTTTTGACGTTTTCTACTTATACTTATCAGTTATGCAGTGCAAATTCGATGTGTTTAGCTTACGCCATGTAGTAACTGCACCAATACTTACATCTAATGTAAAATAAAGTGCAATGTGGTGAAATGTTCGTTTAGCAACTTAGTTTATTTATCCCCGATGCCTCAAAACACTCTTAATTTTTATTGAGCTCAAAATGCATTTGTAAATGGTACGGGCCAGGACTTGCGCACTGATACATTACGCCATTTTGGTGGCGAATTATTGCAAAAAATCCATTATCTCCATTACAACATCGTGTCATAAAACTAAAAATTAACGTAATGTCCTCCGTAGTTTTCTGCCTTGAACGGTTTCTTCTTAAAAAAAATCAATTCCCAGCTAGAAAACATCCATTAACAAAAAAGCAATTACATCTAAAACCATTAGCAATATTAATCATTGTCATTAAACTTAATTGCTTTTATTGGAAAAAGATAAATAGATGAACATTCATTCTCTATTTTTTGTTTGATTCTGCCTTACAAACTGACTCGTCCTCGCTGCGAATAACTCTAATAGTCACTTGCGGAGTTCTATTCTGCAATAATGCCCAGCTTTAGGATTCTACATCCAGTTTCTTGGTCTTTTCAAGCATTCGTCCCATTTCTCCGAACCGGACAACTTTTCGGTTATTTACCACTTGGAAGAAACAATGGCGGCTTGCCGTCACAACAAACCTGGAAATGGTGGTACGGCTGTTCAACCTTCATTTCAATATGTTTTTTAGTGAGTTCTTTATGTTTAACTATTCATTTGACTGCAATCACTGTTGAAGTGTACTTTACTCTTACACTGGGATCACTTCTTCATACTATTTACCCATTAATAATTATTATACTAATGTTTCAACGTAAGTGGCATTTCGTCAAACTCTTTAAACAACTATTTATCCCTGATCGTCTCTTTGAAAAACCTTCTTGCAACTACATACAGTTTTTCTTATTTCTCACGCTAAGCTTTATCAACGTTTGTTTAAGAATTGTTGACATTATTTCTCAATCAGAGCTAGAATTACGCATATTTCTCTTAAAAATAAAAATTGAAGATACAATGCAAATGCAATGCGAGTCCATCTTCATTTTCTCTTGTTTCGTCATTAAAAACCGTTTTCGCTTGGTTTCTGGCGTTTTGACGTCACATAAAGCAACATCTATTGACGTTTTTGAAAATTGTAAAAGAAATTATAAAACCTTGTGTAACCTAACAGCTGAGTTGAACCGTCTCTTCAGTCCTTTCTTCTTTATTTGCATTTTTAATTGGAGTGTTGAAATATGTTTCTTATCTTACGGCGTAATTGGAACACCCAAGTTCAATTTACGACTTGGTTTTATTGGTCTTTGGTGGTTCATTTGTTTATACTTCGGGAAAATGTTGCTCCTAATTGAAACTTGCAGTTTTGTTACAAATGCGGTAAGTTAGGTTATGAGTATCCTAAATTTGCGTGTCCAGTTATTCTTGTTGTTTATGTATGTTTCACTAATTCGGGTTAGCTTTTAGTGCTAATTTAAGGAGAGGGTCTCACCAAGAAATGAACAAAATCTTAAAAATTACGTCTCTCTATTTAGGCAATTTCCAAAATCCGGATGTGACGCGTAAGACTGCCCGTACCCTCCCGGCCGATCACGGTGCATCGGATCGCGGGGAAAATGTGTACGGACGTTGCCCGTACCCTCCCGGCCGACGAGAGCGCATCGGATCGCGGGGACAAGGTGTACTGACGTTGCCGGTACCCTCCCGGCCGACGAGAGTGCATCGGATCGCGGGGACAAGGTCATACATCGTCATAAAACTAAAAATTGACGTAACGCCCCACCCTAGTTTTCTGCACTGAATGGTTTCTTCTTAAAAAAATCAATACTCAACTATAAAACATCCAAATGGATATAATTGCTTTTTTATTAACAATAAAAAAGCAATAACATTTAAAACCATTAACAAAACTAAACATTGTTATTAAACTTAATAGTTTTTATTCTCTATTTTATGTTTGATTCTGCCTTCTCAACTGACTACAGTAGTCCTCGTTGCGTATATCTCCAAGAGTCACTTGCAAAATTAAGATACATTCTGCAACAATGCCCAGCTTTACTCTACGTTCAGTTTCTTGGTCTTTTCAAGTATTCATCCCATTTCTCCGAACCGCACAACTTTTCGGTTATTTACCACTTGGAAAAAGCAATGGCGGTTTCCCTTCACCACAAACCTGGAAATGGTGGCACAGCTGGTATAACTGTCATTTCAATATGTTTCTTAGTGAGTTCTTTAAGTATAACAATTCACTTTACTGCAGTCACTCTTGAAGTGTACTTTACTATTACACTGGGATCACTTCTACACACTATTTACCCATTAATAATAATTTTATTAACGTTTCAACGTAAGTGGCATTTCATTAAACTCTTTAAACAACTATTTATCACTGATCATCTCTTTGAAAAACCTTCGTGCAACTATATACAGTTTCTCTTCTTTCTCACGCCAATCTTGATCAACCTTTGTTTAAGAATTGTTGACACCATTTCACATTCCGATTTAGAATGGTGTCTAGTTCAGTTAAAACTATTTATTGAAGATATAATGCAAATGTTATGCGAGACCATCTTCATTTTCTCGTGTTTCGTCATTAAAAACCGTTTTCGCTTGGTTTCTGGCGTTCTGACGTCACCTAAAGCAACATCTATTGACGTTTTTGAAAATTGTAAAAGAAATTATAAAACTCTGTGTAACCTAACGGCTGAGTTGAACAGTCTCTTCAGTCCATTCATCTTTATTTGCATTTTTTACTGGAGTGTTGTAATATGTTCCATATCTTACGCCCTGACTGGAACCAACACTTCCAATACACGTTTTGGTGTTATTGGTCTTTCGTGGTTCGTTTGTTTATACGTCGGGAAAATGTTGCTCCTAATTGAAACTTGCAGTTTGGTTACAAATGCGGTAAGTCAAGGTTATGAGTATCCTAAATTTGCGTGTCCACTTCCAAGCAAACCACAGGTCATCATAAGATGGTCAAATGACGATCATTTTTTCATCAGATGATTATCTTTCTGATAATCATTTTGATGATCTGTAAGTGTTCTTAATTTTAACATAAGAATGATGATCGTTACATCAATTTTATGATCACGTTATGGAATGTTTTCATTTTAAACTAAATAACGGTTCAAAATTAAGAAATTTAATTATTTCATACGTAATTAGATGATTGCAATCTTTAATTTAAACCCAACTTGTCTCAGGGGATGATTGTCCCTTTAGAACCAGCAGCACTATTAATTAAGTAAAATTAAGTTAAAATTTAACACTTCATTTAAATGTCGCTACAAGTGCATAAACACCTTTTTCAAATTTTACATGAAACAGTAAGGACAAATCAATAAAGACTATACGGCGCTTGCGCAGTGATACATTACGCTACGCCATTCTGGTGACGAATTATAGCAATAAGCACACTCTCTACATTACAACTTCCGTCATAAAAAGGCTAAAAATTTTTGTAAGGCCCCTTCCCTAGATTTAAATGGTTTCGTCTTCGATTTAAAAAGTCAATACTCAGTACACGTTCATTCATGAAAAAGCAATTATGTCTGAAATCATTAACAATTTATTAAACTTAATTGCTTTTATTGGAAAAATAATAAGCAACTCCCCTGATAGATCAACATTCATTCTCAACTTTTGTTTGATTCTACTTTGACTTGTCTTCACTACGAATAACTTTAGGAGTCACTGGCAGCATTTTCTATTTTGCAATGATGCCCAGCTTTAGTACTCGTTCAGTTTCATGGTCTTTTCAAGCATTCCTCCCGTTTCTCCGAGGCGGACAACTTTTCGGTTATTTACCTCTTGGAAAAAAAAATGGCGGTTTGCCTTCACCAGAAACCTGGAAATGGTGGCACAGCTGTATAACTTTCATTTCAATATGTTTTTTAGTTAGTTCTTTAAGTATAACTATTCACTTGACTGCAGTCACTCTTGAAGTGTACTTTACTATTACACTGGGATCACTTCTTCACACTATTTACCCATTAATAATTATTTTATTAATGTTTCAACGTAAGTGGCATTTCGTCAAACTGTTTAAACAACTATTTATCCCTGATCGTCTCTTTGAAAAACCTTCGTGCAACTACATACAGTTTTTCGTCTTTCTCACGCTAACCTTGCTTAACCTATGTTTAAAAATTTTTTCCACCGTTTTGCATTCCGATTTAGAACGGTGTATTTTTCAGTTAAAACTAATTATTGAAGATATAATGCAAATGTTATGCGAGTTCATCTTCATTTTCTCTTGTGTCGTCATTAAAAACCGTTTTCGCTCGGTTTCTGGCGTTCTGACGTCACCTAAAGCAACATCTATTGACGTTTTTGAAAATTGTAAAAAAAATTATAAAACTGTGTGTAACCTAACGGCTGAGTTGAACCGTCTCTTCAGTCCATTCATCTTTATTTGCATTTTTTACTGGAGTGTTGTAATATGTTCCATTTCTTACGCCCTGACTGGAACCAACACTTCCTATTCACGTTTTGGTTTTATTGGTCTTTGGTGGTTCATTTGTTTATACTTCGGGAAAATGTTGATCCTAATTGAAACTTGCAGTGTGGTAACAAATGCGGTAAGTTAGGTTATGAAATCCTAAATTTGCGTGTCCACTTGGTTTTATTGTCGCTTATGGTTTACTAATTCTTTACTCGGGTTAGCCTTTTAGTGCTAACTTCAAGAGGGGGGGGGGGGGGGTCAGGGCCGTTCTTAACAGTTTGGGGGCCCAACGCGGTTCAAAAATGAGAGGCCCCAGATGGGAAAAAAATAGCGAGGAATGAAGATTAGGACTTAGTCTGGGCTGGGCCCCTAACGCGTGGCGCACTACGCGGTTGCGTATCTCGCGTATGCCTAAGAACGGCCCTGTGGCAGTTATCTGAGCAGTCAGTGTCGGATTTTTGGAATGGCGTACACCTGAAATAGGGACAAGTAACTTTGAAATTTACCAAAAAAATATATCTATTTCTCGTTTTTCCTTTCTAATATTTGAATCATTGATAAACGCCAACTTAAACCATGTTCTACTCCACTGAGAATAGTACGTAATAGTTGCTTTAATATTGATCTCTATAATAGCGACAATAACTACGTAAGCAGTAATTTCTTATATTTTTTATCATTAGATTGTGACTCTGCAATATAAACTCGCATTAACCAAGTTTTCTAAATTTAGGCTAAGAAAACTAAAGAGGAACTGATTGAATACATATCTGGAGAAAACAAATTTACGAGTAAAGTAATGCTCCATTCTTTATTATTGAAATCTGTTTTAAGAATTTTTACATTCAAGGATATGTTAGTTGTCACTTCATTTGATCCAGTGGAGTTCTCTGCCCTTGGATTTTTCGTTATAAAACGATCACTACTTATAACGGTAATTTGATTTTACCAAGACAAATTGTCTAATTAAATCTTATATCGTTTTAGATAATTGGAGGAATTATCACATATTACGTCGTTATGGAACAATTTAATATTGATAAGCACGTCGTGTCCGTCAACTTAACAAACACCAAAATAGATTAAGTCAAAATGGTAACAGTTTATGAATATGGATAATTACCGTACTTCATAAACTGTGCAATCTGCACCAGAATATTTTAAAAGCAAAATTATTTCATTTCATTAGTCTATAAAACTCTTATTTCATCACCAGAGCCACGCTCATTGCACCTGTGAAAGACTGTGTTATTAGAATCATCAACTTGAACAACACTAAAATGAATTAAAATTGTCTTGAAGTATTTGTTTTGACGTTTTCTACTTGTCAGTTGTGCAGTACAAATTCCATGTGTTTAGCTTGCTCCATGCAATAGCTGCACCAATACTTACATCTAATGTAAAATAAAGTGCAATGTGGTGAAACATTCTTTTAACACCTTATTTATTTACCCCAAAAAACACTCTTAATCTTGTCTTCAGCTCAAAATGCATTTGTGAATGGTACGGACCAGATGCATTTTTAATTATTTGACGTTGGGACATTAATTTAAATTTTAACACTTAACACTTTTTTCAAATTTATATTACACAAAAAGGCAAGGAAAAATTAATCGAGACGATAAGCGCTTGTGCACTACATATCGCCATTCTGGTGGCGAATTATTGCAACAAGTCCAAATTCTCTCCATTACAACATCGTCACAAAACTAAAAATTGTCGTAAGGCTTTCCCTAGTTTTCTGCACTGAATGGTTTCTTCTTAAAAAAATCAATACTCAACTAAAAAACATCTGAATGGATGTAATTGCTTTTTGTTGTTAATAAAAAAGCAATTACATTTAATTGCTTTTTGTTGTTAATAAAAATGCAATTACATTTAAAACCATTATCAATATTAAATTTTGTTATTAAACTTAATGGTTTTTATTTGAAAAAAAATAGATCAACATTCATTTTCTATCTTATGTTTGATTCCGCCTTTTCAACTGACTTGTCCTCGCTGCGTATAGCTCTAATAGTCACTTGCGGAATTTTTTAAGTTCAATTCTGCAATAATGCCCAGCTTTTCTCTGCATTCAGTTTCTTGGTCTTTTCAAGCATTCATCCCATTTCTCCGAACCGGACAACTTTTCGGTTATTTACCACTTGGAAAATCCAATGGCGGTTTCCCTTCACCAGAAACGTGGAAATGGTGGCAGAGTTGTATAACTTTCGTTTCAATATGTTTCTTAGTGAGTTCTTTAAGTGTAACTATTCACTTGACTGCAGTCACTCATAAAGTGTACTTTACTATTACACTGGCATCACTTTTTCATACTATTTACCCATTAATAATTATTTTATTAATGTTTCAACGTAAGTGGCATTTCGTCAAAATCTTTAAACAACTATTTATCACTGATCCTCTCTTTGAAAAACCTTCGTGCAACTATATACAGTCTTTCTTCTTTCTCACGCCAACATTGATCAACCTTTGTTTAAGAATTGTTGACACCACTTCCCATTCCGATATAGAATGGTGTATATTTCAGTTAAAACAAATTATTGAAGATATAATGCAAATGTTATGCGAGTCCATCTTCATTTTCTCTTGTTTCGTCATTAAAAACCGTTTTCGCTTTGTTTCTGGCGTTCTGACGTTACCTAAAGCAACATCTATTGGAGTTTTTGAAAATTGTAAAAGAAATTACAAAACCCTGTGTAACCTAACAGTTGAGTTGAACCGTCTCTTCAGTCCATTCATCTTTATTAGCATTTTTTATTGGAGTGTTGCAATATGTTCCGTATCTTACGCCCTGATTGGAACGAACACTTTCAATTCACTTTTTAATTTTATTGGTCTTTGGTGGTTCATTTGTTTATACTTCGGGAAAATGTTGCTCCTAATTGAAACTTGCAGTTTGGTTACAAACGCGGTAAGTTAGGTTTAAAGTATTCTAAATTTGCGTGTTTTAATTGATGTTGTCGTTACATATGGTTTATGTTTTTTTCTCCAGTTAGCTTAGTTCTAATAACTTCGACCTTAAAGACGGGGTCTCATTAACACACATTAACTAAATTTTCTAAATTTAGGCTAAGAAAACTAAAGAGGAACTGATTGAATACATTTCTGAAGAAAACAAATTTACGAGTAAAGTAATGCTCCATGTCTTTAGCATTGACATCAGTTTTTTTACGAATTTTACATTCAAGGATGTGTTAGTTGTCTATTCATTCGAAAAAATGGAGTTCACTGCCCTTGGATTTTTCGTTATAAAACGATCGCTACTTATAACGGTAATTTGCTTTTACCAAGTCAAATTGTTTAATCAAATCTTATATCGTTATAGATAATTGGGGGAATTATCACTTATTACGTCGTTATGGAACAATTTCATATTGATAAGCACGTCATGTCCGTCAACTTAACAAACATCAAAACGGATTAAGTGAAAATGATAACAGTTTACGAATATGGAAAATTCTCGTACTTGTGTAACTGTGTAATCTACACCAGAATATTTTAAAAGCAAAATTATTTTATTAGTCTATTAATTACTTATTTCATCACCAGAGTCACGCTCATTGCACCTGTGAAAAACTGTGTTCTTAGAATTAGTTTATCGTTATAACACAAACAATTGTATCAACAATTGTATCTTAGTATTTGGTTTTCTTCATGTTTATGATTTTAATTAGTGAAAAATAAATTCCATTTTCAACACAATGTTTTCATCTGGCTTTCCCGCGAGGATTTTAAGAATATAATAATTCAAAACTTTCATATGATTGTTTTAATTATTGGAGGAATAATTAATTGCCACACCAACATGGAACGAAAAATTGACGACAGGTTCCTAATTAGTTCCCCTCTTAATGGATTCTTAAAAATATCAATACGCAACTATAAAAACTAACACATTAAAAACCCATTACAGGTAAACCCATTAACAATATAAAAAAAAAAGCAACACGTTGATAGATCACCGTTTATTGTGCAACGATAACCAGCAATGAATGGTCTGTATTTAATTTCTTGGTCTTTCCAAGCATTCCGAACCGGACAATTTTTCGGTTTTTTACCTCTTGGAAAAGAAAGTGGCGGTTTCCCTTCACCACAAATTTGGAAATGGTGGCACAGCTGTATAACTTTCATTTCAACATGTTTGTTATTGGGTTCTCTGCGCGTAACCATCTACCTGACTGACAAATACAAAATTTTTTCTATAACAATAGGATCATTTCTTCACAAACTAAAACATTTCGCCATTCTAATGGCGAATTATTGCAACAAGTCCATTCTCTCTATTTTAACATCGACATTAAACTAAAAATTAACGAAAGGCCTTCCCTAGTTTTCTGCAATGAATGGTTTCTTCTTAGAAAAATCAATACTGAACTAGAAAACATCCAAATGGATGTAATTGCTTTTTTATTAACAATAAAAAAGCAATTACATTGAAAACCATCAGCAATATTAAACAAAGTTATTAAATTTAATAGTTCTTATTTCAAAAAAAATAGATCAACATTCATTCTCTATTTCACGTTTGATTCTGCCTTTTCAACTGACTCGTCCTCACTGACTAAAACTCCAATAGTCACTCGCGGAATTACGTTCTATTCTGCACGTGTAAATTAACACTTTTTTCGAATTTATATTACGCAAAAAAGCAAAGACAAATTAATAGAGACGATACGCGATTGCGCAGAGATACATTACGTCATTCTGGTGGCGAATTATTGCAACAAGTCCATATACTCTCCATTGCAACATCGTCATAAAACTAAAATTTGAGGTAACGCTACTCCCTAGTTTTTTGCACTGAATGGTTTCTTCTTAAAAAAAAAAATCAATACTCAACTAAAGACATCCATTAATAAAAAAAGCATTTATATCTAAAGCTATTAGCAATATTAAACATTGCTATTAAACTTAATTGCTTTTATTGGAAAAAAAAAATAGATCAACATTCATTCTCTATTTTTTGTTTTGATTCTGCCTTTTAAACTGACTCGTCCTCGCTGCGTATAGCTCTAATAGTCACTGGCGGAATTAAGTTCTATTATGCAATAATGCCCAGCTTTACTCCACATTCAGTTTCTTGGTCTTTTCAAGCATTCATCCCATTTCTCCGAACCGGACAACTTTTCGGTTATTTGCCAATTGGAAAATCCAATGGCGGTTTCCCTTCACCACAAACGTGGAAATGGTGGCACAGCTGTATAACTTTCATTTCAATATTAATGTTAGTGAGTTCTTTAAGTATAACTATTCACTTGACTGCACTCACTTATGAAGGGTACTTTATTGTGACACTGAGTTCAGTTCTTCATACAATTTACCCATTAATAATTGTTTTATTAATGTTTCAACATAAGTGGCATTTCGTCAAACTCTTTAAACAACTATTTATTCCTGATCGCCTCTTGGAAAACCCTTCGTGCAACTACATACAGTTTTTCTTCTTTCTCACGCTAACCTTGTTCAACGTTTGTTTAAAAATTGTTTGGATCATTTCTCAACCCGACCTAATCTGGCGCCTATTTGTGTTAAAACAAATTATTGAAGATATAATGCAAATGTTATGCGAGTTCATCTTCATTTTCTCTTGTTTCGTCATTAAAAACCGTTTTCGCTTGGTTTCTGATGTTTTGACGTCATCTACAGCAACATCTATTGACGTTTTTGAAAATTGTAAAACAAATTATAAAACCCTGTTTAACCTAACAGCTGAGCTGAACCGTCTCTTCAGTCCTTTCATCTTCATTTGCATTTTTTATTGGAGTGTTATAATATGTTTTATATCTTACGCCCTTATTGGAACCAACACTGTCAATTCACGTATTGAATTTATTGCTTTTTGGTGGTTCATTTGTTTATACTACGGAAAAATGTTGCTCCTAATTGAAACTTGCAGTATGGTTACAAATGCGGTAAGTTAGGTTTTGAGTACCCTAAATTCGCATTAACAAAACTTTCTAAATTTAGGCTAAGAAAACGAAAGAGGAACTAATAGAATACATTTCTGGAGAAAAAAAATTAACGTGTAAAGTAATGCTGTGTATCTTTATTTTTGAAATCGGTTTTCTTATGAATTTTGCATTCAAGGATATGTCAGTTGTCTCTTCATTTGATCCAGTGGAGTTCTCTGCCCTTGGATTTTTCGTTATAAAACGATCACTACTTATAACGGTAATTTCCTTTTACCAAGTCAAATTGTCTAATTAAATCTGATATCGTTTTAGATAATTGGAGGAATTATTACCTATTACGTCGTTATGGAACAATTTCATATTGATAAGTACGTCGTGTCCGTCAACTTAACAAACACCAAAATTGGATTATAAGTCAAAATGGTAACAGTTTATAATTGTGGAAAATTAACGTAATTTATAAACTGTGCAATCTGCACCAGAATATTTTAAAAGCAAAATTATTTCATTAGTCTATAAATCTCTTATTCCATCACCAGAGTCACGCTCATTGCACCTGTGAAAGACTGTGTTATTAGAATTAGTTAACCGTTATAACACAAACAATTGTATCTTAGTATTCGGGTTTCTTCTTCTTAATGATTGTAATTAGTGAGAAATAAATTCTTATCTGGCTTTCCTGCGAGGATTTTAAGAATATAATAATTCAAAACTTTCATATGATTGTTTTAATTATTGGAGGAATAATTAATTGCCACACCAACATGGAACGAAAAATTGACGACAGGTTCCTAATTAGTTCCCCTCTTAATGGATTCTTAAAAATATCAATACGCAACTATAAAAACTAACACATTAAAAACCCATTACAGGTAAACCCATTAACAATATAAAAAAAAAAGAGCCACACGTTGATAGATCACCGTTTATTGTGCAACGATAACCAGCAATGAAGGGTCTGTATTCAATTTCTTGGTCTTTCCAAGCATTCCTCCCGTTTCTCCGAACCGGACAAATTTTCGGTTTTCTACCACTTGGAAAAGAAAATGGCGGTTTCCCTTCACCACAAACTTGGAAATGGTGGCACAGCTGTATAACCTTCATTTCAATATGTTTTTTAGTGGGTTCTCTATGTGCAACCTTTTACCTGACTGACAAATACAAAATTTTTACTCTAACTCTAACGCTGGGATCACTTCTTCACACAATTTACCCATTAATAGTCATTCTATTAATGTTTCAACGTAAATGGCATTTCGTCAAACTTTTTGAACAACTATTTACCACTGATCTTAGCTTTGAAAAACCTCCATGCAACTATACATTGTTCCTCTTCTTTTTCACGCCAACCTTGATCAACACTTGTCGACGAATTGTTGATATCGTTTCAGAAACGGAGCTAACACGGCGTATGTTTGCTTTTAATAAAATTATTGAAGATATAATGCAAGTGTTATGCGAGTCTGTCTTCATTTTCTCTTGTTTCGTCATTAAAAACCGTTTTAACTTGGTTTCTGGCGTTATGACATCACCTAAAGCAACATCTATTGACGTTTATAAAAAGTGTAGAAAAAATTATAAAATCCTGTGTAACCTAACGGCAGAACTGAACCGTCTCTTCAGTCCTTTCATTTTTATTTGTATTATATATTGGAGTGTTATAATATGCTTCTTATCTTACACAATGCTCGGAACTAACCGTGACATTTCACACCTTCTTTTGATTGGTTTTTGGTGGTCCATTTGTTTATACTTTGGGAAAATGTTGTTGCTAATTATGATTTGCAATTTGGTTACAAATGCAGTAAGTTAAGTTATTAGTATCTGCTTTCAAATAGGAAACTAAACTGTGGTTTAGGTGAGTTTAACAACATGTGACGTATTAGTGATGATCCGCTGCAAAAATCAGTTAACAAATGTGACGTCACTATTGTACAACTCACCTACGCCTCAGTTTAGTTTAATATTTGAATGCAGCTAGTATCTAAATCTGTGCGTTTGATTAGTGTTTTTAAATTTAGGCTAAGAAAACTAAACAGCTACTTCTGGACTTTATTTCTAGGAAAAAAAAATTAACGTCTAAAGTATGTTTCATTTCATTTTAATTACAATCTTGAAATATGAATTTTACTTCACAGGAAATGTTAATAATTTCTATGTATGAAAAAGTGGAATTCACAGCTCTAGGATTTTTCGCCATAAAACCTTCACTAATTATAACGGTAATTTGCCATTTTTTAATGGAAATTGTCTTGTAATAAGTTTGTGTTTTAGATTATTGGAGGACTTATCACCTATTATGTCGTCATGGAACAATTTCGTATTGATCAGAACAACATTCCCGTCAACTTAAACAACACTAAAATGAATTAAATTCTCCTAGAAGTATTTGTTTTGAGGTTACAATGTGGTGAAATGTTCGTTAGCAACTTATGTTAGTTTATTTATCCCCAAAAACACTCTTCATTTTGTGTTAAGCCCAAAATGCAATTGTGGATGGAACGGGCCAGATGCATTTTTAATTATGACGTGAAGGATATCATTTTAAATTTTAACACTTCATTTAATTATCGCTGCAAGTGTAAATTAACACTTTTTTCGAATTTAGATTACACTAAAATGCAAGAACAAATCAATAGGGACGATACGCAAATCTGCACTTTTACATTACGCCGTTCTACTGGCAAATTATTGCAACAAGTCCTATACCTCCGTTACAACATCATCATAAAACTAAAAATTGACGTAAGCATCTCCCTATTTTCTGCACTGAATGGTTTCTTCTTAAAAAAAATCAATACTCAACTAGTAAACATCCATTAATAGAAAAGCAATTACATTTAAAGCCATTAGCAATATTAAACATTGTAATTAAACTTAATTGCTTTTATTTGAAAAAAATAAATAGATCAACATTCATTCTCTAATTCACGTTTGATTCTGACATTTCAACTGACTCGACCTCGCTGCGTAAACTCTAAGTCATTCGCGTAATTAAGTTCTATTCTGCAATAATGCCCAGCTTTACTCTACATTCAGTTTCTTGGTCTTTTCAAGCATTCGTCCCATTTCTCCGAACCGGACAACTTTTCGGTTATTTACCACTTGGAAAAAACAATGGCGGTTTCCCTTCACCACAAACCTGGAAATGGTGGCACAGCTGTATAACTTTCATTTCAATATTAATGTTAGTGGGTTCTCTGAGTGTAACCATTTACTTGACTGCAGTCACTCATGAAGTTTACTTTACTGTTACACTGGGATCACTGCTTCATACTATTTACCCATTAATAATTATTTTAATCATGTTTCAACGTAAGTGGCATTTCGTCAAACTCTTTAAACAACTATTTATCCCTGATCGTCGCTTTGAAAAACCTTCATGCAACTATTCAAAGTTCCTCTTCTTTTTCACGCCAACAATGATCACCCTTTGTTTAAGAATTGTTAGCATCATTTCTCAACCAAACCTAACATGGCGCGTATTTATGTTAAAACAAATTATTGAAGATGTAATGCAAATGTTATGCGAGTCCTTCTTCACTTTCTGTTGTTTCGTCATTAAGAACCGTTTTCGCTTGGTTTCTGGCATTCTGACGTCACCTAATGCAACATCCATTGGAGTTTTTGAAAATTGTAAAAGAAATTATAAAATCCTGTGTAACCTGACAGCTGAGTTGAACCGTCTCTTCAGTCCTTTCATCTTTTTTTGCATTTTTTATGGGAGTGTTGTAGTATGTTTTTTATCTTACACCCTGATAGGAACCAACAGTTTCAAATCAAGTTTTGATTTTTTTGGCCTTTTGTGGTTCATTTGCTTACACTTCGGGAAAATGTTGCTCCTCATTGAAGCTTGCTGTTTGGTTACAAATGCGGTAAGTTAGGGTAAAAGTATCGTGTTTTACTTGTTGTTGACGTCACTTACGGTTTATGTTTCTTCTTTAGTTAGCTTTTTAGTAATAACTTCGATCTTAAAGAGGGGGTCTAACTAACGAGGCAAACATAGGAAATGAAAGACAAAAAATCCATTGTTACATCGTTCTGAAAGTGCTAAATTTATTTCACAATAAAATCTTAAAAATTAAGTCTCGTATTTAGGCGAATTCCAAAATCCACACGGCTATTACAAAATCGGTTGTTTTCTTTCTACGCGAAGTAACTAGCGGTCACCAGTTGGCGCTGCTGTGGATTCATCGTGATAAAATTTTTGAAAATAACTTTGAAGTTCTATTCTAAAAAAAATTGCACTGTTTAAAAATGAGATGCATGGACCAAAAAATAAAACTTTTTCTCGTCTTTCATTTCTAATATTTGTCTCATTGATGAAACCTCCACTTTAACTATGTCCTACTCTACGGAGAAATGTACGTAATAGTCTAATAAGTACTTGTAATTTAATCATCTCTATAACAGCGACAATAACTCTATACAAGCAGTAATCCTTTTATTCTTTTAGATTGCGACTCTGCAATCTAAACTCACATTAACCAATTTCTAAATTTAGGCTAAGAAAACTAAAGAAAAACTGATTGAATACATCTCTGGAGAAAACAAATTTACGAGTAAAGTAATGCTCCATATCTTTAGTATTGAAATTGGTTTTCTTAAGAATTTTACTTTCAAGGATATGTTAGTTGTCTCTTCATTTGAACCAATGGAGTTCACTGCGCTTGGATTGTTCGTTATAAAACGATCACTACTTATATCGGTAATTTGCTATTACCAAGTCAAATTGTTTAATTAAATCTTATATCGTTTTAGATAATTGGAGGAATTATCACCTATTACATCGTTATGGAACAATTTCATATTGATAAGTACGTCGTGTCCGTCAACTTAACAAACACCAAAACGGATTAAGTCAAAATGGTAACCGTTTATGAATATTGATAATTACCGTACTTCATAAACTGTGCATTCTACACCAGAATATTTTAAAAGCAAGATTATTTCATTAGTCTATAATTCTCCTATTCTATCACCAGAGCACGCTCATTGTATATGTGAACGACTGTGTGTGTTATTAATTTAATGTTATAAAACAAACAACTGTATTAACTATTGTACCTTAATATTCTGTTTTCTTCATGTTTTTGCTTTTAATTAGTGAGTAATAAATTTTTTGAAATTTAACGTGTAAATTAACACTTTTTTCCAATTCATATTACACAAAAAACCAAGGACAAATCAATAGATACGATACGCACTTGCGCACTGATACGTTACGCCATTCTAGTAGCAAATTATTGCAACAAACACACCCTCCGTATTACAACTTCCGTCATAAAAAGGCTAAAAATTTTCGTGTAAGGCGCCTTTCCCTAGTTTTCTCTACTAAATGGTTTCGTCTTCAAATTAAAAAGTCAATACTCAGTAAACGTCCATTAATGAAAAAGCAATTACATCTAAAACCATTAACGATATTAAACATTGTTATTAAATTGAATTGCTTTTATTGGAAAAATAATAAGCAACTCCATTCATTCTCTACTTTTGTTTGATTCTGCGTTTTTAATTTGACTTGTCTTCACTACGATTAACTTAGGAGTTACTGGCAGATTTTTCAATTTTGCAATGATGCCCAGCTTTAGTATTCGTTACGTTTCTTGGTCTTTCCAAGCATTCATCCCGTTTCTCCGAACCGGACAATTTTTCGGATTTTTACCTCTTGGAAAAGAAAGTGGGGGTTTCCCTTCACCACAAACCTGGAAATGGTGGCACAGCTGTATAACTGTCATTTCAATATGTTTCTTAATGTGTTCTGTAAGTCTGACTTTTTACTTGAATGTCAGTAAAGTTTACGTAACTATGATACTGGGAACACTTCTTGACACAGTTTACCCATTAATAGTTATTTTATTAATGTTTCAACATAAATGGCATTTCGTCAAACTCTTTAAACAGTTATTTAACGCAGATCGTCTCTTTGAAAATAGTTCGTGCAACTACATACAGTTTTTCTTCTTTCTTACGCTTATCTTAATCAACATTTGTCAACAAATTATTCAAATCATTTCTCACTCCGAGCTAATATGGCATATATATGTTTTCAATAACATAATTGAAGATATAATGCAATTATTATGCGAGTCCATCTTCATTTTCTCTTGTTTCGTCATTAAAAACCGCTTCTACTTGGTTTCTGGTATTCTGAATTCACGTAAAGCAAAATCTATTGACGTTTTTGAAAATTGCACAAGAAGTTATAAAACTCTATGTAACCTTACGGCTGAATTGAACAAACTATTCAGTCCTTTCCTTTTTATTTGCATTTTTTATTGGAGTGTTCGTGTGTGTTCTACTTCTTACGTATTGATTTCAACCAGCCTTGTCACTTTACCTGTTATTTACATTGGTCATTGGTGGTCCATTTGCTTGTACATGGGAAAACTTTTGCTCGTAATTATGATTTGCAGTTTGGTTACAGATGCAGTAAGTTAAATTATCACTATATAAATTTGCCTTTATGACTAACGTTATGACTAAACTAGGCTAAGAAAACTAATCAGCTACTTCTTGAATTTATATCTCGAGAAAAAAAATTAACGTCTAAAGTATGTTTTATTTTTTTAATTAGAATCGTATAATGAATTTTTTTTAATAGGAAATGTCGATAATTTCTATGTATGAACCAGTGGAATTCACAGCGCTTGGATTTTTCGCTATAAAACGTTCACTAATTATAACGGTAATTTGTGTTTTCTAAGTCGAATTGTCTAATTAAATCTTATCTCGTTTTAGATTATTGGAGGAATTATCACCTATTACATCGTTATGGAACAATTTCGTATTGATAAGAACGTCACGTCCGTCAACATCAATTCAACAACACTAAAATGAATTAAAATTGCCATGAAGTATTTGTTTAGACGTTTTGTACTTGTCAGTTGTGCAGTGCAAACTTCACGTGTTTAGCTTCTCCATATAGTAACTGCACCAATACATCTAAATTCTAATGTAAATTAAAGTGCAAAGTGGTGAAATGTTCGTTTAGCAACTTAATTTATTTATCCCCCAAAACACACTTCATTTTGTATTGAGCTCAAAATGCATTTGTGGATGGTACGGGCCAGATGCATATTTAATTATGACGTGAGGGACATTATTTAAAATTTTAACATTTCATTTAATTGTAGCTGCATGGGTAAATTAACACTTTTTTCGAATTTAGATTACACAAAAAAAGCAGGACAAATTAATAGAGACAATACGCGCTTGCGAAGAGATACACTACTCCATTCTGGTGGCGAATTATTGCAACAAGTCCATCATCCATTACAACATCGTCATAAAACTAAAAATTGTCGCAAGGCCTTTCCCTGCACTGAATGGTTTCTTCTTAAAAAAATCAATACTCAACTATAAAACATCAAATGGATGTACAATAAAAAAGCAATTACATTTAAAACCATCAGCAATATTAAACAAAGTTATTAAACTTAATAGTTTTTCTTTGAAAAAAAAAATAGATCAACATTCATTCTCTATTTAACGTTTGATTCTGCCTTTTCAACTGACTCGTCCTCGCTGCGTTTAGCTCTAATAGTGACTTGCAGAATTAAGTTCTATTCTGCAATAATGCCCAGCTTTACTCTACATACAGTTTCTTGGTCTTTTCAAGCATTCGTCCCATTTCTCCGAACCGGACAACTTTTCGGTTATTTACCACTTGGAAAATCCAATGGCGGTTTCCCTTCACAACAAACGTGGAAATGGTGGCATAGCTGTATAACTTTCATTTCAATATGTTTTTTAGTGAGTTCTTTAAGTATAACTATTCACTTGACGGCAGTCACTCCTAAAGTGTACTTTACTGTTACACTGGGAGTACTTCTTAATACTACTTACCCATTAATAATTGTCTTATTAATGTTTCAACGTAAGTGGCATTTCGTCAAACTCTTTGAACAACTATTTATCCCTGATCGTCTCTTTGAAAAACCTTCGTGCAATTATATACAGTTTTTATTCTTTCTCACGCTAATCATGATCGACCTTTGTTTAAGAAGTGTTGAGATCACATCTACACCCGACCAAACCTGGCGCATATTTCTGTTAAAACTAATTATTGAAGATATAATGCAAATGTTATGCGAGTTCATCTTCATTTTCTCTTGTTTCGTCATTAAAAACCGTTTTCGCTCGGTTTCTAAGGTTTTGACGTCACCTAAAGCAACATCTATTGGAGTTTTTGAAAATTGTAAAAGAAGTTATAAGACCCTGTGTAACCTAAAAGCTGAGTTGAACCGTCTCTTTAGCCCTTTCATCTTTATTTGTATTTTTCATTGGAGCGTTGTAATATGTTTCTTATCTTACGCCCTGATTGGAACCAACACTTACAATTCACGTTTTGATTTAATTGTTGCTTGGTGGTTCATTTGTTTATACTTCGGGAAAATGTTGCTCCTAATTGAAACTTGCAGTATGGTTACAAATGCGGTAAGTTAGGGTAAAAGTATCTTAAATTTGCGTGTTTTACTAGTTGTCGTCGTCACTTATGGTTTGTGTTTTTTTCTCCAGTTAGCTTTTTAGTAATGAAGAAGGGGTAACGAGGCAAATATTGGAAATGAAAGACGAAAAATCCATTTGCCCATCTGAAAGTGCTAAATTTATTTTACAATAAAATCTTAAATCGCTAAGCGTCACCAGTTGGCGCTGCTATGGCATCTTCTGAAGCGTCGTGATAGGCTTTTTGGAAAAAGAGACAAATAACTTTGAAGTTTTATTATAAAAAAGTATTGCACTTTTTAAGAATGAGGTGCATGGGGACCAAAAAATAGAACATTTTTACTCGTCTTTCATTTGTAATATTTGTCTCATTGATGAAACCTCCACTTTAACTATGTTCTACTCTACGGAGAAAAGTACGTAATAGTCACTTGTAATGTAATGATCTCAATAATAGCGACAATAACTCTGTACAAGCAGTAATTTTTTATACTTTTAGATAGCGACTCTTTGTAAACTCACATTAACAAAATTTTCTATATTTAGGCTAAGAAAACTAAAGAGGAACTGGTTGAATACATTTCTGGAGAAAACAAATTAACGAGTAAAGTAATGGTAATGCTCCATGTGTTCAGTATTGAAATCAGTTCTCTTATGATATTTACATTCAAGGATATGTTAGTTGTCTCTTCATTTGAACCAATTGAGTTCACTGCGCTTGGTTTTTTTGTTATAAAACGATCACTACTTATAACGGTAAATTCCTTTTACCAAGTCAAATTCTCAAATTAAAGTTTATATCGCTTTAGATTATTGGCGGAATTATCACTTATTACGTCGCTATGGAACAATTTAATGTTGATAAGCATCTCATGTCCGTCAACATAACAAACATCAAAACGGATTAAGTCACAATGATAACAGTTTACGAATATGGAAAATTCCCGTAATTGTGTAACTGTGTAATCTACACCAGAGTATTTGAAAAGCAAAATTATTTCAAGTCTATAAATCTCCTATTTTATCACCAGAGCAAAGCTCATTGCACCTGTGAAAGATTGTGTTATTAGTTTACCTTTATACCACAAACAACTGTATCAACAATTGTATCTTAGTATTCGGTTTTCTTTATGTTTATGATTTTAATTCGTGAGAAATAAATTCTATTTTCTACACAATGTTTTATCTGGCTTTTTCGCGAGGACTCTAAGAATACAATAATTCAAAACTTTCATATGATTTTGTTATGATTATTACAAGAATAATTAATTGACACACCAACATGGAACAAAAAATTGACCACAGGTTCCCAATTACTTCCCTTCTTAATGGATTCTCAAAAAAAATCAATATGCAACTATTAAAACGAATACATTAAAAACCCATTACAGGTAAAACCATTAACAATATAAATCACCGTTTATTCTGCCACGATTATCAGCAATGAATTGTCTGTGTTCAATGTCTTGGTCTTTTCAAGCATTCATCCCATTTCTCCGAACCGGGCAATTTTTCGGTTTTCTACCACTTGGAAAAAAAAATGGCGGTTTGCCTTCACCACAAACTTGGAAATGGTGGCACAGCTGTATAACTTTCATTTCAATATGTTTTTTAGTGAGTTCCTTGAGTCTAGATTTTTACTTAACTAACAGTGACAATACCATTACTGTGTCACTGGTATCACGTCTACACATAATTTATCCATTAATGATTATTTTATTAATGTTTCATCGAAAGTGGCATTTCGTCAAATTCTTTAAACTACTTTTTACCACTGACCGTCTCTTTGAAAAACCTTCGTGCAACTACAAATACACACAATTTCTCTTCTTTCTCACGCCAATCTTGATCAACATTTGTCTAAGAATTGTTATTATCATTTCGCGGGGCGAACTAGGATGGGGTATATTTCATTTCAATAAAATTATTGAAGCTGCGATGCAAATGTTATACGAGTCCATCTTCATTTTCTCTTGTTTCGTCGTTAAAAATCGTTTCTACTTGGTTTCTGTCGTTTTGAATTCACCTAACGCAACATCTATTGACGTTTTTATAAATTGTAAAAGAAATTATAAAATTCTATGTAACCTAACGGCTGAGTTGAACCGTCTCTTCAGTCCTTTCATCTTTATTTGCATTTTTTATTGGAGTAGTGGAATCTGTACCTTATCTTACGCAATGCTCGGAACTAACCGTGTCACTTCAAATTTTTATATTTTTATTGTCGGTTGTTCGTTTCTTGTTCTGTATTTGGGAAAAATGTTGCTAGTAATTATTGTTTGCAGTTTGGTCACAAATGCTGTAAGTTAATTTATTAGTAATTAATATAGCGTTTTTGACTACAATTTCTAATTTAGGCTAATAAAACTAAACAGCTGCTTCTTGAATTTATTTCTAGAGAAAAAAAATTAACGTGTAAAGTATGTTTCATTTCTATGTAATTAGAATCGTATTAAGAATTTTACTTAACAGGACATGTCGATAATTTCTACGTATGAACCAGTGGAATTCACAGCTCTTGGACTTTTCACCATAAAACCGTCACTAATTATAACGGTAATTTGCCTTTTTTAATGAAAACTGTTTTGTAATAAGTTCGTGTTTTAGATTATTGGAGGAATTATCACCTATTATATCATTATGGAACAATTTCGTATTGATAAGAACGTAATGACAATCAACCTAAACAACACAAAAATGAATTAAATTATTGTAGAAGTTTTTGCTTTGAGGTTTTCGACTTTTAAGTTATGTAACGGTAGTCCAAATCTCATTTATTTTATTGTCCTATAGCAGTCTGAAATTAATGCTAAATCCATGAGTGTTAAGCTATCTCCATGTGTAACTACACCAATAAATAGAAAATGAAGTGCAATATGGTAAAATGTAGGTTCAGTTTATTTGCCCTCAAAAACGCTGGCTTAGGTGTGGCTTAGGTGGGTTTAACAACATGTGATGTCATCAGTCATGATCCGCTGCAAAATCCATGTGTTTAGTTTACTCCATGTAGTTAACTGCATCAATACTTACAAGTAATGTAAAACAAAGTGCAATGTGGTGAATTGTTCGTTTAGCAACTTACATTAGTTTATCCCCAAAAACACTCTTAATTTTGTATTGAGCTCAAAATGCTTTTGTAGAGGGTACGGATCAGATTCATTTTTAATTATTTTACGTTAGGGACATTATTTGAAATTTAACATTTCATTTAATTGTCGCTGCAAGTTAAAATTAACACTTTTTTCGAATTTATATTACACACTTAGCAAAATAGGTAAGAAAATGTCTAAAACGGACGAAAAGGTCTAAGAATAGCATGTGTTTCTACTACGAAAGGTTTAACATTGAGATGGTTTAACATTTAACCTTCCGTAGGAGAAACCTATGCTATTTTTAGACTTGTTCATCCGTTTGTCCCTATTCACACACCTTATCCTACCTTTATTTCTAAGTGTGTACACAAAAAACCAAGGGCAAATTAATAAAGACGATACGCGCTTGTGCACTAACACATTTCGCCACTCTGGTGGCGAATTATTGCAACAAGTCCATTCTCTCCATTATGAAAATCGTCACAAAACTAAAAATTGACGTAAGGCCTTCCCTAGTTTTCTGCAGTGAATGGTTTCTTCTTAGAAAAATCAATACTTAACTTAAAAAAATCCAAATGGATGTAATTGCTTTTTATTACAAATAAAAAGCAATTCCATTTAAAACCATTAAACAAAGTTATTAAAATTAATAGCTTTTATCTGAAAAAAATAGATCAACATTCATTCTCTCTTTCATCAACTGACTCGTCCTCGCTGAGTATAACTCCAAGAGTCACTCGCAAAATTAAGTTCTATTCTGCAATAATGCCCAGCTTTACTCTACATTCATTTTCTTGGTCTTTTCAAGCTTTCATCCCATTTCTCAGAACCGGACAACTTTTCGGTTATTTACCACTTGGGAAAAACGATGGCGGCTTGCCTTCACCAGAAACGTGGAAATGTAGGCACAGCTGCATAACCTTCATTTCAATATGTTATTTAGTGAGTTCTTTAAGTATAACTATTTACTTGATTGCTGTCACTCTTGAAGTGTACTTTACTCTTACACTGGGATCACTTCTTTACACGATTTACCCATTAATAATTATTATATTAATGTTTCAACGTAAGTGGCATTTTGTCAAACTGTTTAAACAACTATTTATCGCTGATCGTCTCTTTGAAAAACCTTCGTGCAACTACATACAGTTTTTCTTCTTTCTCACGTTAACCTTGATCACCCTTTGTGTAAAAATTGTCGACATTATTTCTCAACCCGACCTAATATGGCGCATATTTCTATTAAAACAAATTATTGAAGCTATAATGCAAATGTTATGCGAGTCCATCTTCATTTTCTCTTGTTTCGTCATTAAAAACCGTTTTCGCTTGGTTTCTGGCGTTCTGACGTCACCTACAGCAATATCTATTGACGTTTTTGAAAATTGTAAAAAAAATTATAAAACCCTGTGTATACTAACAGCTGAGTTGAACCGTCTCTTCAGTCCTTTCCTCTTTATTTGCATTTTTTATTGGATTGTTGAAATATGTTTTTTATCTTACGCCCTGATTGGAGCCCACACTTTCAATTCACGTTTTAATTTTATTTCTTTTTTGTGGTTCATTTGTCTATACTTCGGGAAAATGTTGCTCTTAATTGAAACTTGCAGTTTGGTTACAAATGCGGTACGTTAATTTATTAGTAATTAATTTAGTGTTTTGAATACAATTTCTTATTTAGGGTAATAAAACTAAACAGCTGCTTCTTGAATTTATTTCTAGAGGAAAAAAACTAACGTGTAAAGTATGTTTCATTTCTATGTAATTAGAATCGTATTACAAATTTTACTTAACAGGACATGTCGATAATTTCTACGTATGAACCAGTGGAATTCACAGCTCTTGGACTTTTCGCCATAAAACCGTCACTAATTATAACGGTAATTTGCCTTTTTTAATGAAAATTGTTTTGTAATAAGTTTGTGTTTTAGATTATTGGAGGAATTATCACCTATTATATCGTTATGGAACAATTTCGTATTGATAAGAACGTCATGTCCGTCAACTTCAACAACACTAAAATGGATTAAAATAGTCTTGAAGTATTTGTTTTGACGTTTTCTACTTGTCAATTATGCAGTGCAAATTCGATGTGTTTAGCTTACGCCATATAGTAACTGCACCAATACTTACATCTAATGTAAAATAAAGTGCAATGTGGTGAAATGTTTAGCAACTTAGATTAGTTACACAAAGATGCAAAGACAAATCAATAGAGACGATACGCACTTGTGCAGTGATACATTACGCCATTGTGGTAGCGAATTATTGCAACAAGTCCGTTATCTCCATTACAACATCCGTCATAAAACTAAAAATTGACGTAAGGCCCTCCCTAGTTTTCTGAAATGAATGGTTTCTTCTTAAAAAAAATCAATACTCAACTAAAAAAACATCCATTAACAAAAAAGCAATTACATCTAAAAGCATTAGCAAAATTAAACAGTCATTAAACTTAATTGCTTTTATTGGAAAAAGATAAATAGATCAACATTCTTTCTCTATTTTTTGTTTGATTCTGCCTTTCAAACTGACTCGTCCTCGCTGCGTAAACTCTAATAGTCACTTGCGGAATTAAGTTCTATTCTGCAATAATGCCCCGCTTTACTCTACATTCAGTTTCTTGGTCTTTTCAAGCATTCGTCCCATTTCTCCGAACCGGACAACTTTTCGGTTATTTACCACTTGGAAAAAACAATGGCGGTTTGCCGTCACCACAAACCTGGAAATGGTGGAACAACTGTAATACTTTCATTTCAAAATGTTTTTTAGTGAGTTCTTTATGTGTAACTATTCACTTGACTGCAGTCACTCAAGAAGTGTACTTTACTGTTACACTGGGAGCACTTCTTCACACTATTTACCCATTAATAATTATTTTATTAATGTTTCAACGTAAGTGGCATTTCGTCAAACTCTTTAAACAAATATTTATCCATGATCGACTCTTTGAAAAACCTTCGAGCAACTATATACAGTTTTTATTCTTACTTACGCTAATCATGATCAACCTTTGTTTAAGAAGTGTTGAGATCACATCTCAACCCGACCTAACCTGGCGCATATTTATGTTAAAACAAATTATTGAAGATATAATGCAAATATTATGCGAGTTCATCTTCATTTTCTCGTGTTTCGTCATTAAAAACCGTTTTAACTTAGTTTCTGGTGTTCTGACATTACGTAAAGCAACATCTATTGACGTTTTTGAAAATTGTAAAAGAAATTATAAAATCTTGTGCAACCTAACAGCTGAGTTGAACCGTCTCTTTAGTCCTTTCTTCTTCATTTGCATTTTTTATTGGAGTGCTATAATATGTTTCATGTCATACGCCATGATTGGAACCAACACATTCATTTCACGTTTTGACTTTATTTGTCTTTCGTGGTTCATTTGTTTATACATCGGGAAAATGTTGTTCCTAATTATAATTTGTAGTTTGGTTACAAATGCAGTAAGTTATGTTATCAGTGTTTAAGTCTGTGTGTTTAATTAGTGTTTCTAAATTTAGGCTAAGCAAACCAAACAGCTACTTCTGGACTTTATTTCTAGAGAAAAAAAATTAACGTCGAAAGTATGTTTCATTTTGTTTTAATTACAATCATTAACAGGAATTTTATTTTACAGGATATGTCGATAATTTCTATGTATGAACCAGTGGAATTCACAGCTCTTGGATTTTTCGCTATAAAACGTTCATTGATTATGACGGTAATTTGCGTTTTCTATTTGATATTGCCTCGTAATATTTTGTGTTGTAGATTATTGCAGGAATTATCACCTATTACGTCGTTGTGGAACAATTTCGTATTGATCAGAACAACAATCCCGTCAACTTAAACAACACTAAAATTAATTAAATTATTCTAGAAGTATTTGTTGTTAGGTTTTCTACTTTTCAGTTGTGTAGTGCAAGTCTTATTTATTTCCTACAGCAATTTGAAATTTACTTTAATGCTAATTGTAAGAGTGTTAAGCTAACTCAATGTACAACTACACCAATAAATAAAATAATTAAAAATAGAAAATAAAGTGGAATATGGCAAATTGTTCATTTAGCATTTCAGTTTATTTATTCTCAAAAACACTCTTGAAATGTATTTTGTGGATGTTATAAGGCCAGATGCACTAATAATTATTGAAAGTTAGGAAAATTAAGTTAAAACTTAACGTTCCATTTAAATGTGTTACAAGTGAAAATTAAAACCGGTAAACACCTTTTTCAAATTTATATTACACAAAAATGGCAAAGACAAATCAATAGAGATTATACGCGCTTGCGCAGAGATACATTACGCCATTCTGGTGGCGAATTATTGCAACATGTCCATATACTCTCCATTACAACATCGTCATAATTCAAAAATTGAGGTAACGCCACTCCCTAGTTTTCTGCACTGAATGGTTTCTTCTTAAAAAAAGATCAATACAAAACTAGAAAACATCCATTAATAAAAAAGCAATTACATCTAAAGCCATTAGCAATATTAATCATTGTCATTCAACTTAAGTGCTTTTATTGGAAAAAGATAAATAGATCAACATTCATTTTCTATCTTATGTTTGATTCCGCCTTTTCAACTGACTCGTCCTCGCTGCGTATAGCTCTAATAGTCACTTGCGGAATTAAGTTCTATTCTGCAATAATGCCAAGCTTTACTCTACATACAGTTTCTTGGTCTTTTCAAGCATTCATCCCACTTCTCCGAACCGGACAACTTTTCGGTTATTTACCACTTGGAAAATCCGATGGCGGTTTCCCTTCACCACAAACCTGGAAATGGTGGCACAGCTGTATAACTTTCATTTCAATATTAATTTTAGTGGGTTCTCTGAGTGTAACCATTTACTTGTCTACAGTCACTCATGAAGTTTACTTTGTTTTTACACTGGGAGCACTTCTTGACACAATTTACCCATTAATAATTATTTTATTAATGTTTCAACGTAAGTGGCATTTCGTCAAACTGTTTAAACAACTATTTATCCCTGATCGTCGCTTTGAAAAACCTTCGTGCAACTATTCAAAGTTCCTCTTCTTTTTCACGCCAACAATGATCACCCTTTGTTTAAGAATTGTTAGCATCATTTCTCTACCCAAGCTAATATGGCGCGTATTTCAGTTAAAACAAATTATTGAAGATATAATGCAAATGTTATGCGAGTCCATCTTCATTTTTTCTTGTTTCGTCATTAAAAACCGTTTTCGCTTGGTTTCTGGCGTTCTGACGTCACCTAAACCAACATCTATTGACGTTTTTGAAAATTGTAAAAGAAATTATAAAATCCTGTGTAACCTAACGGCTGAGTTGAACCGTCTCTTCAGTCCTTTCATCTTTATTTGCATTTTTTATTGGAGTGTTGCAATATGTTCCCTATCTTACGCCCTGATTGGAACCAACACTTCTTATTCAAGTTTTAATTTTATTTCTACTTCGTGGTTCGTTTGTTTATTATTCGGGAAAATGTTGCTCCTAATTGAAACTTGCAGTTTGGTAACAAACGCGGTAAGTTAGGGTAATGTTAAATTAGGGTGTTCTACTTGTTGTTGTCGTCACTTATGGTTTATGTTTTTTCTCAGTTAAATCTTAAAAAGGGGGTCTCACTAACGAGGCAAATATTGGAAATTAAATACGAAAAATCCCTTGCATATCGTTCTGAAAGTGCTAAATTTATTTAATTATCTTACAATAAAATCTTAAAAATTATGTATCAAATTCCTAAATCCGGATGTGACTGGTGACTTTTTGTCGCTTCGGATGATTAACAATTTTGGGGTGAAGACAATGGCTCTTATCAAATCGGTTATTTTCTTTCAATGCGAACCACTAGCACTTTTTAAAAATGAG
>JAQGAS010000641.1:0-39362 GCA_034686365.1 Pachymerium ferrugineum | reverse complement strand
ACAAGACCTACAAGACCTACAAGACCTACAGGTACAACAGGACCTCCAGGAGTTACTGAAAAACCAGGTCCAACAGGACCTCCAGGAGTTACTGAAAAACCAGGTACAACAGGACCTCCAGGAGTTACTGAAAAACCACGTCCAACAAGACCTACAAGACCTACAAGACCTACAAGACCTACAGGTCCAACAGGACCTCCAGGAGTTACTGAAAAACCAGGTCCAACAGAACCTCTAGGACCTACTACTCCTGAAACAGAATTTCCAGGAGTTACTCCTGAAACAGAATTTCCAGGAACTACTCCTGAAACAGAATTTCCAGAAATTACTCCTGAAACAGAATTTCCAGGAATTACTCCTGAAACAGAATTTCCAGGAATTACTCCTGAAACAGAATTTCCAGAAATTACTCCTGGAACACAATTTCCAGAAATTACTTCTGAAAAACCCCGTCCAACACGACCTACAAGACCTATTACCCCTCCAATACGACCTACAAGACCTATTACCCCTCCAATACGACCTACAAGACCTATTACCCCTCCAACACGACCTACAAGACCTTTAACCCCTCCAATACGACCTACAATACCTATTATCACTGTAACTGAAGGTGGAGGTGGAGGTGGAGAGCCACCAACAGTAGATGGGCCATATCATTTTTTCCATTTCCATAAAGAGTTTGGGCCTATGAATTTCTTTCAGGCATTTGAATTCTGCAAACGTAAAAATCTACGTCTGGCATCGATAGACAATGACGCCATTGGCAAAATCATATCCCAGCATGTACAGAATAGACCAATAGGTAGTACAGTCTTCATCATTTTTATTCAATTTACTTTTCATCCTTTATTCACTCTTTCAGATTATTGGATCGGCTTGAAAAATTTCTTTGACGACCTCGATATTGCACATTGGCACTGGAACCACACGAGAGCACCACTTGAAGAATCCAACTGGTGCTGCGACCAATTGCCTGCATACGACTTTGCTGATAGGCAGTGTGGATACATAACCCAAGGAGAGTCCTGCTGGAAGACAGGAGACTGCTGGAAGGCGGCAAACTGCTATACCAATCTATGGGGTGTCATTTGTCAAGAAATACAGACAAGCTCAACAAGAATGAGATCATCGAACAAAAATTACGAGTCAACACTGCAAGAATATGTGAAAACCTATTCACCAGCATGTCCTGGATTAAACCCATACATAGCCACGTATGGTTTTTTGTCATTCGGCATGTGCAACATACCATGTGAAACGAATGCCGATTGTGAAACCACCAGAGTCACTGCGTGCTGTCCTTGTAAGGAGACTGAGACTGCAATAACAGTGCCTAGTTGTGTTTCAATTATAAGGAACTGAACACTTCTTAACACAATTGAATATTCAGGTGGAAGACTTTGGAAGTCTTCATGGAGCATCGATAATCTTTGTAACGTCATCACAGGATAGGACTTGACTAACCCATTCCTACTTATATCGCTTTGTTAATTACATTTTTAACACTTGCAAATGTCAATAAAAATTATTCGCAGAGTATAATTACATTCACTTTATGTGTCATAAATTTTGACTAGTGGAATTCAACTAATTTACTACCTGCAGTAAAACATTACAACCATATGCCGGATACATAAACTATTTACTGTCATTTTAAAACCCTTAATCACTTAAACACCCAGACTTGCAATGCAAATTACTATATACTGTCTCTTCCTACCATTTGTTTTTGCTGTTAATGTTGAGACATCTCTCATTAACCAAAAACAATTTGGAGATGTTTGCTGAAATGGTGCAGTAAATTGCCTAGATTACAGAAAAACTGTAGTAAAAGCGAGGAAATTACTGCAGTTTTTTGCAGTAAATTGGCTCAATCACAGAAAAAGTGCAGTAAAAGTAAGCCAAATTACTGCAGTTTTTTGCAGACAAAATTGACCCAATTGCTGAAATGGTGCAGTAAATTGGCTTGATAGCAGAAAAAGTGCAGTAAAAGTGATCCAAATTACTGCAATATTTTTCACACATCATAAACAATGCAACGATAATGAAATGCTCATTTCTTTGTCACAGATGTATGGATTGGACTACAGGCATTCACCTCAACTGACAAAGTAAGGACTTGGCATTGGACTAACGGAATGCTTCCAATAGAATGTGCCCACACAGCGACCGCGACAACCCAGACCTTATTTGCGCTTACATGATAAGAGAAGGTTGCTGGTGGGCATCAACCTGCTCGCCCCAACCATTCATCAAAGGGTGCTTATGCCAAAGCACAGTCCAACCCAAAGAGAAATAGACTAACTTTATAGACCCAGAAATATTCAAATAAAAAGAATAAAATGCATTATTATTCAGGCATCAGTCGACATTTTTATTCACCCGAAAAAGTGCACAAGTTAAAATGGAATGTTAATATATACACCGATAACGAGGGGTAAAGTATGGCCACTTACCCCTTTCAAAATTAACATGACATTATCATAGCGTATCATAATGATGTGACATTATGACTCCTGGTTTCAGGAATCAAATTGATGCATAATGCATGAAAAATTAAAATTTTTAAAATTCAAAAAATAAAAATAGAATATTCCATTTAGAGACCATCGATGGTCCCAGGTTTTTTGAGAGATATTAAAGTATAAAACTTGACGTTTTTAAAAATGTAATATCACGATGACTTTCAGATCAAATTATCCTAGACCAGTTTCTACATTTTTGTACTGAACCACACAATCTTATTATAGTTATTTGTTTTTAAAATAAGTTTCGGTGATACTGCCTATCACCTTTAACTTTATAATATTTCCTGTTAGCATTCACTTCCAGAAGTTTTTGATCATAAAATCACAAAAAGGGAAACTCCCGCGTAGTCAGTCCATTAAATACGAGCAACAGAAAATTTAACGATCAGAGTTCTGTTTCGTTCTAACAGTGACAGCCAAAAAGCAGAAAAGTAAATCTAATAAGTATGTTTACTTTCTTTTTATTTATCACATCAATACTTTAGCTTAGATCAACAATATTGCCCTGCAAACAACAGAATGGCAGCGTGCATCGGTCAAGACAAGGTGTTAACTATACTTCTGAAGCAAATAGAAATTGAACTAAGCTTCCAAATGCACAGACCAGAAGCTACAGAAAATGTTAAAATAATGGAAGAAGCAGTTGACGCTCTGATATCAGCCATGCGAGAGACAAATCCATTATTTAACGATATTTTTCAACGAATAGTCTACACTTTCAGTTTTTACGATGGACTGAGAGTTATGAGTCCCACTGAATTTGATCTTAATATGGTTTTAAGATTGCCTTTTGGAGAAGAAGACGTGGAGGTAAGAATTTAAATTTCTATGATTCATATTTAATGCGAACTGGACTAACATAACATATGGTGGACTGGTAATAGTCTTTCCTACACTGAAAATTTATTACCTGACGTCATCAATTGTCCTCATGTGCTTCAATTATTGTTGCTTTCAAGGGAATGTAGAAATGTTAAGTTTGCAACAACTGTGTAGTTAACTATACATTATGCAATACATAGGACCACTGATGACTTAAATGATATGAACATGTAAATACGTGCATGCAAGAAAAAACTATTCTTTTATGTCTCTAATTAAATTAACATTTTTCATTTTAATAACTAGATAATCACACCTGGAAATGCTCCTGCTTTTCTTCAATTCAAGTTAAAAAGATCTGTCCCTGACATTCTTTCTCGTAATAACCCGAAATGGGTCATGCAACAAAGATTAGAAAAATTTTTTGATGGTGGAAGACATCTATTGAGACCCCGCGTGCAGGAATGGATACAAAGTGTAATTGATAAGGCAATGACTTCTGAATTTTTTGTCAAACCCAAAGGCGTTCAATCGGTTCGTAAAACTTAAGTAATTTAAAGTTAAACATCTCTTAATATTTCCTAATATTTATAAACAGATTTTGCGTAGTCGTAGTGGACCAGCATTCACTTACTACATACATACAACTTGTGGAAAGAAAATAGATGTAGATTTGGTACCAGTAATAGATGGGAATTACAAGATTCCGAAAAAAATACACAAATCTCCACGATTTTTATTACTCAAAAAAGAGGTAATTCAATTTTGAATGAATATTACAACCAGAAAAGTGACTATTTCCAACTTATAGCATCAAAACTTTTGGTTTATGATTCCAAAGCCGTATACTTCAGAGTACTCTGCTAATACAGAAACCCACTGGAGAATTTCATTTCCAGAAGCAGAAAAACAACTACTTCCAAAACAAGGTTGTGTTAAGTTGTTGATAAAACTATTTAAGGTAAAGACTTTTTTTACTCAAGCAACACAAAAATTCTGAAGCTAAATTCTTTAAATTACTAGATTTTGAGAGATACCCAAAGATGGGATCGGATTGCCAGTTATTACATCAAAACTTTGTTTTTATTGGAACTGGACAAGAACCCTGCTAAATCAGTCTGGAGTGAAAGTGAACTGGGAAATTATTACATGGCGGTATTTACATATTTTTATAATATAATTTCAACTTTCCATTTAACATTGTTAATTTCAGATGTTGAAGAACTTGGAAAATGCTTTAAGAAGTGGCCAATTGAATTACTACTTTCATCGTGAGGCTAATGTCTTATCTGGCATTGCTAAATTAACCCTTGATAGTTATGCATGGAGGATTGCTTCTATTTTAAAGAATATCACAGCAAACCCTGGTCACATTGTAAAGTATTACAGGTGTGTTATTGTCGTTCTTCGTAAAATTTTATACTTCTACAAAAAGCATAAAAGTATACAACTAATAAGTACATTTACTTTCTTTTTATTTATCAACACTTTAGCTTAGGTCAACATTATTGCCCTGCAAACAACGAAATGGCAGAGGGCTCATGTCAAGACCATAACGAGGTGTTAACTAAACTGCTGAAGCAAATAGAAGTTGCAAAAACTCAAATGCGCAGATCAGAATCTGCAGCAAATGTCATAATAGTAGAAGAAACGGTTGACGCTCTAATAACAGCCATGCGAATGAAAGATCCATTATTTAATGATATTTTTCAACAAAAAGTCTACACTGGCAGTTATTACGATAGGCTGAGAGTTAAGAGTGCCACTGAATTTGATCTTAATATGGTTTTAAGATTGCCTTTTGGAGAAGAAGACATGGCGGTAAGAAATTAAATTTATATGATTCATATTTAATACGAACTGGACTAACACAACATATGGTGGTCTGGAAATAGTCATATTCCTATACTGACAACCTGTTATCTCATGTCATCAATTGTCCTTATGTAATTTCCATTATCGTTGTATTCAAAGGAATATAAAACCGTTCAAGTTTGCAACACCTGAACTATACATTAAGCAATACAAAGGACCACATTGATGACTTAAATAATGTGAACATGTAAATCAGTGCATGAATGAAAAAATTCACTTTTATATCTCTTAACATTTTAAATTTTAATCACTAGATAATTCCACCTGGAAATGCTCCTGCTTTTCTTCAATTCAAGTTAAAACGTTCTGTCCCTGACATTCTTTCTCGTAATAACCCGAAATGGAGTATGCAAAAAAGATTAGAAAAATTTTTTGATGATGAAAGATTTCTTTTCCGATCTCGCGTGAAGGAATGGATACAAAGTGTAATTGATGAAGCACTGACTTCTGAATTTTTTGTTTCACCCAAAGGCGTTCAATCGGTTCGTAACACTTAAAATAATGTAAAGTTAAATATTTCTTAATATTTTGTAACATTTTTAACTATAGATTTGGCCAAGTTGTAGTAGATCCGCATTCACTTACTTCATACTTACTACTTCTGGAAAGAAAATAGATGTAGATTTGGTACCAGTAATTGATGGGAATTACAAAATTCCGAAAAAAATACACAAATCTCCACGATTTTTATCACTCAGTCAGGATGTATTTCAATTTTTAAATTTATATTAAAACCAAAAAATGACTGTTTTCTATTTACAGCATCAAAACTTTTGGTTTATGGTTCCAAAGCCTTATACTTCAGAGTACTCTGCTAATACAGAAACCCACTGGAGAATTTCATTTCCAGAAGCAGAAAAACAACTACTTCCAAAACAAGGTTGTGTTAAGTTGTTGATAAAACTATTTAAGGTAAAGACTTTTTTTACTCAAGCAACACAAAAATTCTGAAGCTAAATTCTTTAAATTACTAGATTTTGAGAGATACCCAAAGATGGGATCGGATTGCCAGTTATTACATCAAAACTTTGTTTTTATTGCAACTGGACAAGAACCTTGCTATATCAGAATCAGACTGGAATGAGATTGAACTGGGGAATTATTACATGGCGGTATTTACATTTTTTGATAATATAATTTCAACTTTCCACTTAACACTGTTAATTTCAGATGTTGAAGAACTTGGAAAATGCTATAAGAAGTGGACGATTGACTTACTACTTTCATCGTGAGGCTAATGTCTTATCTGGAATTGCTCAATCAATTCTTGATAATTATGCAGGGAGGATTGCTTGTATTTTAAAGGATATCAAAGCAAATCCTTATAACATTGTAAAGTATTATCACATCGTAACGTATTACGATAAGTAACAATGGTTTCCAATTCTATACACTGATTCTTCGTAAAATTTTACTTCTATACATTTTGCAGTGTGGGCAATTATTAATTGTGGAAACTTTTTAAAATGTAAATGATAAAAAAAGTGAATAACTAGCTTGAATATTACATCACACAGCGTTTAGAATAATTTTTCATTCAATTAATAAACTTCGTTATTTCCTTTCTCTCGAAAATTGAGCGGTTTTTCTACCTGGAAAGGTCATTAGTAAACTACTGCTCGTTTGATTTTCAGAATCACATTAGATTGGCGTTACATTTATTTTGAACGCAATGTAAATTGACATTACTATTCTGTCAAGGGAATTTCATTGACGAAAAACCCTACTTATTAATGCTTCCATCTAGTGGATAAAATGTAAACTTCAATCTCATCACACAAATGTCAATTACTCGATCCACATTAAAACTTATTTTCAATACAGATGATCACAAAGGCTGTATACAGGAAAGAAAACGGTTCTCCTTTCTCCAAAGTATTTTTTTCTAAATTCTAAAGCCTTAAATATTCTCATGTGGAAACGCTACTGCTTTCTTTAGTTTATGTTATAAAGATCAGCAGCTGATATTCTTTCTGTAGTTGCCGATCTAAAACCGCCATTGTAAAACCTGGTGTAACACCACCCACTTGTATGACGCAGTGCTTCCTGATTGATAGTTGACTCCCGACTTCGACTTCGTCAAAGTGGAAATTGATACTTTCCATTCAGCAAAATTGGCAAATTTGCAGCCACTTCAACACGCTTCTATGACAACTGACTTCGTCAATACGAAGTGGGCTGCAGTGTGCCGGCTTAAAAGACAGCAAGTAAGTATAAAGTGTTCCATTTGAAATGCAATTACTTAATGCATCCTATGTGTCGTGGATTGTGATAATGTCTTTGAACTGAAATGCCTGTTGCCTTTCCAATCTTTAATTTGATCGTTGTTCAAGACCTTTTTATATCAATTGATCCTATTTCTTCTTCCTCTCTTCTCGCATTCTACTATTTTTATCTCTTTGTTACTACAAGAGGGTTGAAAGGGTTCTTTATTGTGTGCCCACGAGGGGAGAGAGCCACTCACACGCAACCTTGATTAATGAGTAAGAGGAGGTTTATTTTGCTATTGCGTAATTGGAAAGACAGTTTTCCAAAAATTGTATAAATTGTCTAAAACTTGCAAATAATTTGTAGAAACTGTCTAATTACTGGGAAATTTTGCAAAAAATTTACAAAAGTGTTTTAAAAAATATTTACAATACTTTTTACTTGAGAACACAGGGGTTATTTACTTCACGGGATGTTAAAGGACCAAACCCTACTTTAAATGCAGGGTCACATGTAAGGTTCGATTTCCCGGAAATTAAAATATTACGTAATACTAATTTTATTTAATCAATTTAATAATTAAATATTAAATAATAATATCACAAATAACAAATACAGTAGAACTTGTTTATAACGAACCCAGGATACAACGATCACTGTGATACAACGAACTGCTTGTCTGGTCCCGTCCGATGGTATAGGAAATCCCGTGTAAACCACCTCGTTTACTAACTAAGAACTCGGTTACATAATGAATTCTTGATTACAACATCCCATTTCTCATGGCCATTAAAGTGAACCTCTGATACAACGAACCATTTTTCAGGCCCCCTGGAGGTTCGTTGTAACCGAGTTCTACTGTAATTACGAAATTAAAATTTTTTCACTACGATGTCACGTTATTAGATAGTAAGTTGTGATAACACAAGCTCGATATCATTTCCCTATAGAACTGGACAAAATTGTGACTCTCTAAAGGTAGCATGAATTGAAGAGTCTTATTACCTGCTTGTACAAGAGCATACTATAAAAGATTTTCGCATTTTACATGCGACACGCAATTCTATCTTCAACCCATTAACAACTTGCTCTTTAATCACATTTCCTGCATTAATATCCTGTTTTAAAGACACACACTTTCCCATGAGTCCACACTGGTTTATTATTTACCTAACTGTAAGCGTATTAGCTATAATTTCATTTCTATCAAGTCGAGAACGTTGCCCAAAGATGGCAGAAGCTCAAAGAAGAGTAAACAAGTCTGATTTTATACTTAGTGGTACGTCACAATTTTTTATAGTTGATCCTTACTTAATGTAACATTATTTTCAGATAGAGTCAAATCGCGTATCAACCGTGACCTAACACCCCATCTAAATAAAATATATAAAAATAATGCTACAATTAAAAAAGATGCTATTTCTAAAAATTTTAAATACGCAACAGAAACAATCAACGCACTCTTAGAGGTTATGAAGGAAAAAGATAAATTATTCAAGATACTTTCCCCGGAACTCAAACCAACTGGTAGCCATTATGAGAGATTAAGAGTTCGACATGCATCGGAATTTGATTTCAATGTAGTTTTAAAACTGCCCTTCAAAAATGAAGATGTAAAGGTAGTAATACCGGTAGTCTATTTTATGTAACAGTTGAATAATAATACCGTTACAGATAATTGCTCCATCAAGTAAAGATGCATTTGTCAAACTTGAAGTACTTGGTGATTTGAAAAAAATTTTAAAAACTGACAAACGAACTGGGGCTGTTTATAACAAACTTTGCGACTATTTTGACCAGGATAATAATTTAGATAGGTGTAAAATTCACTCTTGGATCAGACGTTTGATTATTACAGCAGCTAATTCACATGAATTTCAAACGAAGAAGCCACGAGACATTGAAAAGGTGTGTATTTAAGACTTGATATGCAATTCTAAAGACTTGCAAATTATTTTTGCGTGGTTCATTTTTCAAGGTAACGGCATCGACTGAAAATGGGCCCGCATTTACATACATACTGACAACAACAAAAACAGTCGAATTGAGTGTAGATGTCGTTCCAGTTATAAACTGTGATAATGATTACCCTGACATAATATACAAGTCACCAAGATTCGAAAAACTAAAACAGGTATGTTTCAAGTTAATCAAGTCTTAAAAGTTGCGTAATAAAACTAAATTGGCAATTAGAATGAAAAAGTTTGGTGCTTGGTTCCTAAACCTTACTCAACACAAGAAGAAAAAGATGATGGAAAACTTTGGAGAATTGCCTTCCCAGAAGCTGAGAAAGCTTTAATCCCTGGTAGAGGGTGTGTAAGAAGGCTCATAAAATTATTCAAAGTACTAGATATTATTACATTGTACTATTAAAAGGCTTTGCTACCAATAAATGATATTGTACTTTCAGTTATTGAAACTCTCAAGAAAATGGAACAAATTAGCAAGTTATTATATTAAATCTTTCATTTTATTGGAGTTAGATGTTGATGAAGATAAGACCAAATGGGATTTAGACAATCTGGGAATACTGTACTTGGAGGTATGATAACTATTCAGAGGTATAATAAACTGTAATACAAACAGTTCACTATTTTACAGATGTTAATTAAACTGAAAGATGTTTTGGAAAAACGAAATTTACCTTTCTATTTTAATAGAAAGGCAAACTTGTTGGCCAATATAAAGTCGACATTTTTAAAAAGTTATGTTCAGGACATTGATAACATTATAAAAAAAATTTCAAAATCTCCTGAGCTGATTCTTGGTTATTACGACTTTGAAACTTTTTAAGAATCTGATTTAAAGTGCCAACAAGCTAAAAAGAAGAATTGAAGCTTTATAGAAAAGAGATGATTTATTTTTGCATTCTAACTGAAGGATTTAGTGCATTTTTTCAATTCATTATGTCATTATGGCAATTTCTAAATTTTTTCTGCTGCGAAAAAATTGAGTTTTGAACTTTCCCTTTTTAGCACTGTGATTGCTTATGGTACAGATTTCTCAAGGCTACACAAAAATTGAACCTGAACTTAGCCAAAATAACTACATTACTACCTGCATAATAAAAAATAATATATATATATAAAAAAAAAAAACTTACCGAATCTACAAGCTGGTGCATGTAACATTATCCTTTAAATTAGCGGTACACGTAATTGGTAAGTGAGGCCAGTGACTGTTCAGTTTATCATACAGGTCTATGACTGGCAGCAGTTTTTATTCCTACGACTGTATGCCCAACTTGACGACAAAGTGTATCAAGATTGGTCTCGATGGGCCGAAATTATCGATGTTAAAACTTGTCGCCTGACATTATTATCCATGAAAAATGAAAAAATGTCAGAAAATGCCAATTCAGTTCGAACACGTGATCGAGGAAACTGCAGCGAAAACCAAGACTGTTCCAATCGGCTCTTAAGAACTCTTAAGTGAAGAATCTCTAGTGATTGAACAAGAAGTCACATTTACTTATAATCCACTTTTGAATTTTGAACTTACTTGAAGCGGCGTTTGAAGGATAATATTTATTTTGTATTTAATTTATATATGCCGACGAATTAAAAATTTTGTCCATTCCGGTATAATTGCACTTTACGTCCATTTATCTTCTCTTTTCAGTCGGTTCGTGATGAATGGGATAACTGAATAAATAGCCCACTATTCTCAGAAAAACTTAGTTCAAAATGGCGGTCGTTTATAGCGATTTGCCACAAGGCGGCACTACCAACCACTACAAGGTGCTTATAAAATCACAAAAATGGACATTACTTTCCTACAGTACAGCTAAAACAAATTTCGTTCGCTGTAAATTTGAAGTCACTTAATTTTATTCTGTACATTTATAAATCAGGTAATTAATATTTTACAATTTTGTGTTTTGCTCTTCTTTAAAACTTGGATTATCATAACCCGTAAAAGATGAGTGTCCGTTCGTCCCTCTGTAGGGCCTATTATCTGCCTTTGCTTTTTTCGTATTGCCATTATATTTACAAGGCCTGACTTCAGCAGCAGACTGTGCTCGGGCAACTATACCCACAACATTGGCAGCTGATGCTGCTTCAACAACAGATTGCATTCTTTCTATTGGTGTCTGAAGGCTGAAGATAGACATTCTCACACTTGCAGGTCTAGAATCCGTTATTTTGTTATCAGATGTCATGGTACTTAATTGACTGAAAAGCATATTTTGTACAACTGAACGATATTGCATCATCATATCTTTTATATTTTCAGGAAGAGGTCTTATAGATGTTTCTGGAAGTAACCTGCAGAGAGCAGCTCCTACTAGAGAAAGAACTCCAACTGCAACACCTGACCATTTGGATAGATGTTTCTACCATTATAAAAGTTGTATTTATTAACTGGAAAATTATGGTTTAGAAGGTAGAATATATTACCACAATTGGGAAATACAGTCCAGCACTTCCACCTAGAAATCCAACAAAAGCTGCTAAACCAGTGCAGGTACTGCGAACAGTTGTTGGGAATAATTCAGCTACAAGAAGTCTTGTAGACACTAATGCAGCTGTTGTTGCACATTTGGCAACAAGTTTGACACACAAGTGGACAACACCCAGATGATAACCTGATGCTGTAGGAGAATGAATCATTATATATGCATGACTACATCCTAACATGTTGCAGACAATGACTTGCAACTAAAAATTTTGTTTACCTGTTCTAACTGGAATCAGTGTGTAAGCAATTATAAATACACCAGCTACAGCAAAGAAAACTAGAAGTGGCTTCTTCCTTCCAAATCTGCAATAAAGAATACAACTATTACAACGAGGGCACAAACGCCAATGTACTTACGAACTCACCTTTTAAGAACAAAGATAGAACAAAATGCTGGAACCATAACGAAACCACCAAGAAAATAATTGAGATAAAAACCATCTACAATTTTAAGCTTAATTGGCATTACTGTGAGTCCATAGTAATTATACGCAGACACTGCCCTATGATAGAAATATTAATCTACTAAAGAAAAATTTGCTACACTAACTAACCATAGGAATGATCCAATAAGAAAATCTCTTCTCAGAGTTGAATTTTTCATGTAGTCAACTAATTTACTGAAATGACTCAAATGTGGGTGAAGTAAATGTAATCTAGTGTCGCCTGTTGATGTTTGCCTCATTGGAGAAGGCATTGATGTGACTCCTTCATCTGGTTCTGCAGATGAATCTAACTTAAAATCTGGGGGAAGAGAAACTCTGTTGAACTTTGCAGCTCTGCGGATAATTCTTTCAGCACTTCTTGTACGTCCCCAAGAAATTAACCAATGAGGAGATTCTGGAAGAAACCTGTAAAGAATTTTTAATTTTTATTTTATTGAAATAAATCAACAGATTTTGAATATTACATAGTGAAAGGAAGAAGAATAAACACTCCAACAGTAATGCAAAGTTGCAGAACTCTCCAATGTCTGGTCAAATAAGCTTGAAATGCCAACAGCATTTGCCCAGTAGCATAAAACAGGTACAAAGAAAAAGCAGCAAAAGGTCTCTGATCAGCTGGGAAAAATTCACATGCAAGAATGAACATTGCCAACTCTGCACCCTGTAATTACAATGTCATTGAGGAAAAGGACTTTTTATGATCATTTCTTAATTACTTTACCTCTGTATAAAGTCGTGATAAAAATCTTAGCACTAGGAAAGAAGAAATATCATTTACAAGTACCATGCCAAGTGCTAGTAGCGCGGTTTGCCACCAGCACATAAGAAATAGCGCTTTTCTGCCATATGTATCTGCAAATGGAGAAAAGATGACTGCGCCAAGAACTGCTGCTGCTCCATGTACTGTGATTATGATGAGCCAATGAGATTTTTCGCATGAAAGTCCCCACTGAAAATATTTAGTAGTTTAGTTTATTGCATTTATTGAACTGGATGATTCATATTGGATATTGTGTCACTACGTACATAAAATATTATGAGGAAAGGTATTTTTTGTTATTTGTAAATTTGTAACACAAGCATGTATAAGCATACTTATAAAGGTTATAAAGGTTACGTTTTATAAAAACGCAACCTTGAAAGAGAAGTAATTTAATTGAAGTAATAATTTTTTTTAACGAAATTTTTTTTTAAAACCTAAAGTCCTTGATATAAGAGGAAGAAATCACCTGACAAATTTAATGGAGCTTTGAAATTGGTTATTTTAATGTCACGTTTTTATGCTTAAAAATAAAATTTAAGTCGTTATTACCTTAAATTTGTTTTTAAATAATATAGTTAATATTATATTTGCCTAAAAAAATTTATTCCACAATGTACATCATCATTACATTTTGCAATAAAATGATTTATGAACCAATTTTTTTCCTAATTTCATCTATTAAATTCGATAGGAAAAATTCCTATCAAAACATTAAAAAAAAACAATAAAAAGTTGAAAACCCCCTTGACACAATATACTCATTTCTTGGTATTATTACTCACTCCCACAGGAAATATTGACCTTTCAATTACTCCATCTGTCATCCTAGATCAATCATCTTTACAAAACATTTTTATCCTTATTTACACGCATTTGCATTAAACTCTCATGTACAACTAATTGCCTACTAATTTTTCTCACTGGCTATGACCACTTAATTGCGTGTAAACAAAACAACTTTCGAAATGACCCATTCATCACATTCCAACCTTACCCCACTTAAACTACCTAAGAAATTTCCCTTTAAAAAAATTCATGAATTATTTTTATTTTAACTATTAAAGGTCAAAAAGAAGTAACAAAATTGCTGACTCAATTTGATAAGTTCAAAAACACTATTTCAGTTTAATGGTGTCAAAGATCGTTTTTTAACAACCCTTTTCCTTTTAATTTGTTCAAAGGTTCCTTTCTTGCTTAATAAATACTTAAAGAAAAGAGAATTACACCCAAAAAAAAGAAGAAAAATTTTGCAATCATTGCTACAATTGCAAGTCACATGACCCTATTTTTTATAATCCTGACCTAAAACTAAAACCTGCCAACCTTTTAAATTTTTTTTTAGTTTTTTTTAAGCTTTTTATTGCAACTTCTTCATCTCAGATTTTCTAGAAATGGTAATTAACCTTAAAGATGAACTTCAAGGATTCTTTAATTAAGAGGATTTAAATTTGAATCAAGATAATGGGTTATAAAACCTAATAAATATTTTTAAGAGTTTGATGAAATATAAGGTAGTTTCCTTATAATAAATTTACATTTGAATAATAAAAATATGTCAAAGGATGTAAGTACAAGATGGCATGATCTGATCTTCATTAATGCCTTGTGTAACTTGGTAGTCATCTGTTCGAATGTGACAGATGGTGTCATAAAAGATTCTCCCAGGCTGCATATTTCTTATTTTTTAATAGATCATTAAGTACTATGACAACGTTACCTACTTCTTAGTTTGTTCTACAGAATAAATATTTTTGGCTGAACAAGATAATGTAGTAGTAAACATGTTGTCAGTACTAAATATAAGTTTCTATGTAAAATGAAATTCAATGGGAGTAAAGTGATAGTAATTCTTTTCAAAACTATGTGAATTAGAATAAATGAGTATTTGGGTTTTTCTGGTTTTTAAAATTATTATAAGAGAAGACGGTTTTGATAATTTTTAATTTCTAAGTTAATTTTTAAGCTAATTTGGTCGCTTTTATTTTACAAAAAGTTTGTAAAAATGCCAAAAATTTGAAAAATTTTATTACTATATTTTTTTGTAAACGTTTTGCCAGAAGTTTATTGCCTCCGTTCAGTAAATTTTATACAAAAACCATAATTAGAATGTCTAAATTCATTTATATAAAAAAGTTTGCAAGAAAACGTGTGGAAAAAAAATTATTTGCACTTTTTTGCAAATTATTTCAAAATTTGAAAAAATTTTCAAAACAACAATTGATACTGTCACTTGCACTCTTGCAAAAGTTTTGCCCGGTTTTTAAAAGTCATTATTGAAGGTAAATGAAACTCTTTTGCAAAACGTGTACAACGTGTACAAAAAATTTGGGAAATACTTGACCTTTCATAAATGGTTTTAAAAAAATTTTACAAAACTTTTACAAAATAAAAAAACGATTTTTAATATTATACGTATCAAATTAATTATAGGGTACGTTTATAGGGCGTGAGAAGACTGAAAGCTTTTTTGTTTTGTTGAAATTAGATTGCAAAAGCTGTACACGTTAATCATCAGTGACTGAAAAAAAGATTCATAATCTTCTCATATAATAATTTGATTCAGCTAAATTAAATAAAAAAAACTTAACCAATTTAAGTAAACATAACATATTTACCTCTGACACTATAGTCTGACCAGTTTCTTCCAAATTGTACTCAATTCCATTCTGGCACTGTTGAACATCATCTTCACCAATTTTCATTCTCATAAAACAACTTTCATAAACTTCTTCCTCAGTCATATTATCACTCACAGTAGGAATCCAATCGTCTTCAGTGTCATTCCCCAACAATTTACAGTGATGCTCCGGTTCTTGAGCTGTGAAAACATCACTAAAAATATGCATAGGTGTGTACATGAAATTAAGTCCGATTACAAAGAAAACGATCAACTGGTATCGGCCGTAGCCACCAAGTAATTCTAAAGCTTCATCCACTCTCATTATATAAAATCATGCGATTCATGAGGGTGAAAGGATGAAAGGTGAAAAAATGTTATTAGAAAAAACGAGGTGTTGTGAGGAATTTTTTTGGAGGACGTCAACTTAATTTGTAGGCAGGTGGAGTGCATGTGCTTGTGTCATAGCGGAACTATACGAGGACTTATCCAAAGTTGTGAAGGTGACATCAGCATCTGTGGGAGTTGTCACGTGATGAGTGTTTTTGATGGATGGCTTACCTGTAAAACTGTAGACTTTCCCTGGGGATTTTTTTTCCCCGTTGCTATGAAATTAGATGCTGTTATTGGAATTTATTATTTTTTTTCTTGTGTTTTAATTTGCTTTTGTTATACTATTATTATTAGTTATTTTCATTGCAGAATTTTTTTTGTGAGCGATGACTTTAAAATTTTTTTGAAAAATGAATTTAAATTTTGAATTTTGAAATTTAAACATTTTAAATGAGAAAAATCTAAATATTGTTATTTTTATAAAAAATATTAATTTTAGACTCACCTTACTGAAAACAAATTTTTGGTTTTTATGATTTCCGTTTCCAGTTCTGAAAATAAATTTCCTTTACAAATGGGAATTTAAATCTGAATCCACGCAATTGTGTTGCCTATACGTATCAAGGCCGTACTGCAGCTATGTTATTGCACTCTTATCAAATGAAAATTTACGATTTTTGTCTACAGATGGCGCTAGGCTATAATTTACTTGCATATCTGCACACTTAATAAATCACTATTATAAACTTCACCCCAAAACGTCAAAAAATAATATACGACGTACTAAATGCCACATTTTTTTTTAAACAAATTTTTCCTTCATTTAGTAAACAGATTTTTAAAATCCTCATTAATACAATGTTATTAAATGCGGGTTCGTTATAAAGGGGGTCTGGTATAATTTAATTCCATCCACGTTTCCAGATAACTATTTACCGTCCCATGGGATTAATTTCCAGGAATTTGTCATAATCTTCAAAAAAAAATCGTTGAAAAACTGTTTTTTTTTAAAAAAATATTCTGACCTTTTTCCCCGTCCTCATTTTTTTCAATTTTTACTTCCTAATATTCAAAAATCAAACTAAATTAAATGGGATAACGGAAACAAGGGAGAGATAAAATAACGATTTGATGACGACCAAACACCTGATTGGACCATTTTATTTTCGAATTGAGTATTTGGAGAGAGAGATAGAGGATTTGCACCTGTCTTGCCGTTAAACTTCAACTCTGCACTTTCACCACATTTGGCTCGCAATCACCCACGCAAGGCCTCGTGAAGAGTCTCATTTGATCGAGCTCCCTGTAAAAGTAAGAACAAGTGCATTTTTATGGTTATTTTTTTTAAACGGGATTATTGGTTTTGGTATTTGGAAATGTCAGATTAGTTATGGAGTAAAATGTAATAGGTTTAGTGGGATGATGCACTGTGTGAATATTGATTAAGGTATTTGGCAATTGCTCATTTATGTAACTTGGCCATTTACAACATGTTTTTGCAATTATATACATGAGCAAATTTTATTAATATTAGGGTTATTATTAACTGAATAAAAAATTTTATTCTTGTAGTAACCCCAAAAAGTTTGTACCTATTGTGGAAAGATTTTGTATTTGACCACTTTTTAAAAAAAAAAAAAAATATGCAAATACAAAATTTTGCCAGTTTAAGCAAGTTACAAACGTTTTGCAGTTTTAGTCAAGAACTTGCAAATTTTTTGCAAACCAAATTGTTGTAGTCAAAAATTTCAGATTTTCAATATTTCCCCAACTTCAAAAAAAAAACTGCAGTTTTTATACAGTTTTATTACAATTTTCCAGAAAAGAATGCTGCAATTGAAGTACCAATATAATTTCTTTGCTTGCCCAGTCCAAGTTTTGCAGCAATATGTGTAGTACAGGTTAATAAAATGATTGATCCAAGGGTATATGTTGAATATATTATTGTTGGAATGACATAAGTCTTAATAATTTAGACTAAATTTTATAATTAGCATGTCAAGGTGCGTCAATTGAGGCAAAATTATAGATCCATCAAATTTAGGACCTTGACATGAGCTACTTGTGTCACATAAATCTGGACTTATTATCTATTCATATTTAAGTGCGACATAAATAATTCTTATAACTGATAAATTGAAATTTGACACAGTTTGTGTTCAGGTATATAAAAATTTTTAAAATAAAATAAATCAGTTATAGATATTTAATTGTATATTTTCAGATTTCTTAAGAATGGATCATGTGGACTCTCCCTACCGCCCTGTACCTGCTCACGAACGGATGTCGCCTCACTACAAAGGAAAAACAGTTCAACGTCTCGGAGTTGGTCACGTGCTGATAGCTTTATTAGCAGTTGGATTGCAAGTGGCATTATTTGTTGTTAAAAGCCCTGGGTACCATGTGGGTACTGGTTTCTGGGCGGGCTTCCTGTTCCTTGTTGCTGGTATCACGGCATTTGTATCAGCATCAGACTCTCGCAGAAGACCACCAGCTATGGCATTTTTAATTGCATCCCTAGTGGCAGCTGGTTCAGCCATTGCTGCGCTTTTAATTGCTTTGAATTATGCGCTTGCCTATAAACCTGTTGAAGGTAAGTTAGAACTTTTTAATTTTAAAAATTGATTGCGTTGCACAGATAAATTATGATAGGGCAAAATTTTGTAAGATTCTGCAAAAATTTTGCAGAAAACATAAAATTGGTTTACGAAGTTACAGAATTCTGTATAAATCGTACGTATTTAGTAGAATTTTTACAGAAAATTTAATTACTTAAATATAAATTATATCTGACATTTAATGAATAGTGGCAAGTAATAAAAATAGAATCGCTTGCACGTTTTAATCCAAAGCATCGTTTTTTTAAATAACAGACATCACATTCACGCAGTTCCGGTTTACAAATCAGCTGGCGGAGATTGCAATTTGCTTTGCGAAATAACGATCACAATCACGAACAAAAACCGCACGGAGATAGAAAGAGAAAAAAACGGACAGGGCAGGTGGATTTTGGAATGGAAATAATTTGTTTTCCTAAAATTCATCTACCGAAAGAGAGTAAATAAGAGAAAAAGTTGATTAAATTTTTTTACTCTCTTTTTATGATAATTATTAATCGATATGAAAATAAATTAACCTTTAAACATGCTCCAAACACTCATTTTAGTCACACATTAAAAGCTCCGCCTTAGGTTGGCTTCACTGATAGGCATCGCCGTCTATTTCGTTATGACGTCAATAAACGCCACACCCAGACTGATTACTCGATCAGTTAGATGCAAATTGTCCGTTTCAACTATAAAAATGTCAGAAATAATTTTTATTAATTGATGTTTATATTTCATTAATTTCAGTGTTTTTATTTTGATAAAAAAATTGAAAACTCGATGTCAATTGTTAGTTTGCGCAGTCATTACTTTATATTATGTTTTAAATGTATCTTTCCTTTTACAATCACAATTAACTGCATAAACAAAATTCAATGAAGAAATGTAATCATAAAAAAAATCAATCAAAGGGGAAGGTCTCATAAATAAATGTGTAATTCCAAATATTTTGCCTTTGAAATATAACTAATTAATGACCAAATGTAAAATTAATTGAATTAAGTAACGTTATTACGTAGCGGGAAAATTGTTGACTATCTAACTCCCATCAACTGTAATTTATACGACGAAAATGCCGCGCAAATTACCTAATTTGTTTGTTTTGTTTCACCTAGGTGAAGATTGGTCGGTAAAACTAATTCTGATGGCAACTTTAGTCGTAATTGGAATTGCTGAACTCCTAATATCAATTGTATCCATTCAATTAGTATGTAAAGGATTATGTCACTGCTGCGTCGCCGTCCAAGTAAGTATATAACAATTCGTTAAATAATCCCATTTACGACCTTGCAATCTTTCCAAGGTTGGCAAAATTGACATTTTTAACCAGGCCAATTCTTTCATCACATTATATAATTTGAAATTCCCGGCCTTACCTGCTAACTAAAAATATGCATTACTCAATTACACTTAAAGTTCGCTTGAAACATATTTTTTTAATAAAATTTTTAAAAAATTAAAGTTACCTTGTATAATAAATACAGATTGTTTATTTTGGTGTTTTGTTTTTTTTTGTAGCAAGCATTGGAAACTGAAGCTGGAGTGCCAGATGGATCACCTAAAAGCATGTCTCCGATTCCGAACTGAAATTAATTCTCTCTAAAATAAAAAAAAAAAAAATAAATTCCACACAGAAAACAGAAATTTAAGAATTATTTACATCTTTCAAAACTACTACTTACTCGTTATAACAAAATTCTGTAAACAAAAATCAGTTTGTTGTAATGAGAGTGCGCGAGCACTTTCTCGTTATAACCAGGTGATTGGTAATGATGCGCAAAAAAGTGGATTTACAACTGTTTATTAATTTTATAAATATAAAGATAAGAGAGTTACTGATGGTGGAAAAAGAAACATCAATGTTGTGCTTGTTTCATCACCACGTAAAAACGATATAAATAGAAAACTGGAAAATGGGCAGAAGTTCAGGTTTCTCCGTTGATGCTTACGGAGGGTGAGAATGACGTCATTCCGAAATATTCGCGCCAAATTAGGGCAGTGAAAAGTTAGTTCAGGGATAAGGACAGAGCGCGGTTAGGAAGGTTTTGCAGTTCACTTGTGACTTGGATCTTGTACTCGTCACTGCACGGTGAGTTTTTGGATGACTTTTCTTGTATTTTCACAATTTGCTTCTTCACTTTGAACAAAAGAAAAAGAGTAACAAATTTTAATTATCATTTTTAAAAGTAATTAATAATAAACTAATGTGTTATTTGAATTTTTCTAACTCATGTCAAATTGGAAAATTTTTAGTTTATTACATAACAATAATTTTAATATTGAGTGATGAATTTCTTAAAAAATTTTTCATAGTAAATAAAATTGGATAAATAAAATTTAACGCTTGCTTGTGGTTTTTACCTAACAATTTTAAATGTGACATTTCATTTTAATTCATTTTTATTATATCTCAAATCAGTGATTTTTACCTCGATTTATTCCCATCATCATGAGCTATTATTACCGTAAGTAGACTTTAAGTTATAATAATAATATAGATAGAGAATTCAAAACAAAGTTGCAAGAACAAAATAACACTAACGCTGTTTACACTTTATAAACATAATTCTACTCTAGAAACATCATGACGTAGTTACTAATATTAAATAAACAAGAGAAAGTTTTTAAAGATACTTTACTAGAAGTAAACTTTTTACTTAAAAATTAACTGAATAGTCAATTTGAAAAAAATGGCATATTAATAATGTCTAACCAACAAACAATATTCAACTCGACATGTATATCATGAAGACTATGTATTAATTAATTGGCAATTACAGGCAGACCGTACGTGAGCTCAATTCCCTACAGGAGGGAATATACCTACGAATACACCACTGAAGGTAAGAACAAGCACCGATATCTGCCCACATGGCTTCGCCCATCTGACGAATACCTATATTGGAAAAGGCCCGGTGCTGTTCGGTACCCGAGGTACTTTCCCGTAGATGAGTGGTGTAAGGAAACATTTCTATTTTTCCTTTCTCTATTCTGTATATACGGGTAGTACCCACCAAAAACCAACAATCAGGTTAACTAGAAGTTAACTGATCATTAAGAATTTCTTGCTGATTACTAGAAGCACTTGTGACTGAACACTGAAGCGATTACTGCCTTACAAATATCTTGTTAGCAGCTTTACTGTTGTGATTAGATTTGTCCCTATCATGCATTGGTAGAACGCAGGCAATACTTTAGGTATAGGCATTATGGTATGTTGCTGTACTGCAGGCAATTCCTGCTACAAGGGGCAGCTGGCTGTCTTTCAATACTAGTTGTAGGGGACACTATAGGCTGTTCTGCGAGACTTGGCATGCAGACTCGACTCAATATTTTGCTGGTCACTTTTAAATAGGTGTGTACAATTCCATAAACGAGTCTAATGTGATTAAAGATAAAAATAGGACATAAATAAACCGATTGTTATATACCCAAACCGTGCTGTGCTGTGTGGGCTAAAAACTTAACTTTACTGGTCTTAGTTTTTCTGTAATTATAAGCTGTTAACAGGACACTCTTAGAACATGCTGCTGAAAACGTGAAATGCAATACTTGTAAAAAAATTCAGTCACGCGCAGTACCTTCTGTTAATCTCCAAAAAAACACCCGCAGTTAAAAATACTTTAAGGGTAAATAAATAGAAAAATTATAATTAAATGTCAGTACTATTTATGAACTTTTATTTGTCCATTTGGCATTTCCGGGTTATTAGCCGATGCATACAGAAGAGGAAATTTTCTGTTTGTGATCACATTTAATAACTTTTAGTTAACCTGTTTTTATTCGTCCTCAATTACCAATTTAACCAACAGTAAAAATTAAATACTGAACATAAAATTAATTTCCCTTCTGTTTTTACTCCAGTTGTCCCCACAACTTCCTATGAAATTCGCCGTCGCCCGTACTATACTTATCCCGAGTATTCCACCTTGACTTCACCAAGCTATTATGACACTCACTCATCTTACTCCACTCCTACTGTGTCCCGGACGGTCGTGAGATCAGGTAATTTTTAAATAAAAATTTTTCACGAGTTTTATTTATATTAAATTTTCTAAATTTTATTTTAAAGGGCCTTATGGAGTGACCAGCAGAACCTACCGATACTAATCACCGAATCGGGGGAATTGATGCAGTGAAGCCGAACGTGAAATAAAACATACGATCGACTTGATTTTTAGAATTAATTTGACATGCGATAATTGGCTAAAATGAAAATTTAGCTTTGAAATTAAAAATGTATTTATACAATTGAGATTTCATCAATAAAATATAAAGCGAAATTAAATTTTTTGTCTTTTCGTTACTTATACATTGACTTTTTTTATTACTTTGGGCAAATGACATTTGGGATTTCCGTCAAGATGATTATCGAAAAATACATTTTAACAAATCAATTCTGTCTATAAAAAGCCATTGGGAAACAAATCCTAATTAATTGCTCAAAGTGGCTGTTAAATACCTCAAATCAATCAATAATTGAAATTATTGACTCGTTATTGAATTAATTGGAAAATTTTTAAATTATTTAAATAATTTAGTTTCCAAAACTGTAATTTTAGCTATAAAAAGTTATATAAAATTTATTTTAAACGTTTTCAAGTAGTTTCGTGTGAACTTTTGTGAAAAATCAAAAATTACCAATTTCGGATGATAATTTTTTTCATTCAAAAAAGTATTTTAAAAATCCGAAAAAAATAAAACATAAAAATCTAATCTTTACGGATTGGTCCATTATGTTCATTATGTAACCGCATCTAACGTCACCATGAAAATAGATCTGAACGAGAAACTAATTTTACAACACTTGCACCTCAGCTCTTCACGCGAATTCAGCTGCTCTCTTTCATTGGTAAAAACTAAATATCTAACCTCAATCTTCATGGATTAATTCTAAGAAATTTCAGTTTTGTAGCAACGTATTGTGAAGAGCCAACATCCCAAAATGGGTTATTACAGTAAGTCATTTCTATAAAAAATTAATTTTAAAAAATGTTTTAAAATTTCTATTAATCAACACTTACTTTACAACCTTTTTTTCCCGTTAGGACGGCCTTATTATCTCACAATGTTAGGTAGATAAATATTTTCTTAATATTTTCAATCCATGTTATTCACTGTCAAGGAGAGAAAAAAAAATTGGATTAACTCCAACTGAGATTGCGGTGTTTTTGATTTATTTTAGGCAAACCATATCTGAGTTTGAGGCCTTATTCATACGACTATAAAAAAGAGTACGCCTTCGAAAATCCTAAGTATTCATCTAAAGAGTGGTATTTAAATAGCTGGCCGCGCCCTTCTGACGATTATCTCTACTGGTTACGTCCAGGAGCAACTCGTTATCCAAGATATTTCCCTGTTTATGAGTGGTGTAAGTTTTATTTTTATTTCGTTAAATTTTTTGTTCTAAGTTTTTTGGGAAAAAAACAAGTTGAAGTTGTGAGTCATTTTCTTTTAGCTCCAAACAGGGCTTTGGAATTTTGCGCATGTTGTACTGGATGTAGGTGGGTTCCAAGATATCTATTTTGGATGTTGGTGGTGTAGATAACTTGATGTTTATGTAAGTTCATGTAAGGAAGAATTATAGTTTGATAACTTTAAGATGCTTATGTTTACTTAGGGGTGTTTTCGTTTCGTTTTTTTTAAGAAATAGAGTATCTTTTTAGGTTAGATGTAATTGAAGACAGTTTTGATTAACATTGGGGATGTTAAGTTATTTCGAATGGGATTCCAAAGTTAGAAAACTAACTCAATAGGCTGGGTACTGAATTGTACTAATATCTTTTTTTCGCATTTATAAAGCTTAAACATTCTTCTTTAGCTTTAAAAATGCAAAAAAAAAATCTCTAAATCTTAACAAAACAAAAAAAATTGACGTTTTGGTGCCCTTTGGATCTACTCCAAGTGTCAGGCTTTACTTCTATCATTCAATTTACTTACATTAATACAGTGAATCTTGCAATAGATTCATACTGGTTTGCTCTATGTTTCTCAAAAACTGAAATAAATCCAGTCCTGCAGATTTGCATCTTGGCCACTTTAATTTCAAAATGCCGTCTGACTTATGTATACGTCCAAGAATTTCTAAAATTGTATAAAGTTTACGTTAAATTTGAATCCTTATCAACCATTGTATCCTAATTTTAGTGTATTTTTACTGTAAATACTTGCTGTAATTCGACTTCGACTTGAATGTATCTGCAGGGAGTTTCGGTCTGTTTCTGGTGAACACACTAGTGCAAACACTTCCGGTGCACACATCTTCCGGTTTAAGAAAATGAAAAGGATGACACCTGAAAAGCGAAATTTCTCGTTAAGTAAATATATCTTTATTTCAGGTCCATCTCACAGTCACAAATATTCACGGGAGATGAAAAATAATCTCAACTACGGACCTATCTGCTCGTACTCTTACCCCGAATACCGCAATTACCGCGACTGGGATTACTTCGACTATTTGTATCCACGATCATCGTATTATAAGTCAGCAGGTGAGCCCAATATTTTCACATTAGAACCCACCACAATAAGCAATAAATTAAAGATTATAAAAAAATTTAGGAGAAAAATTTTCCCACACGTTACCCACAATTCCTGTTTATGTCAATGACATTAAAATTTCATTATTCTCTTTTCTAGATCCTTACTATTCGAGTTCATATCACTCATACGTTTATTAAAACACGTAAAATTAATTGATCGATTAATTGATCACGCGTTAAAATAATTTATGCTTATTACCTTCAAATAATTTTTTCAATCATTTCTAGTGACAGCTTTGAAATGATTGCTTAATTACATCGCTTGTTATTTTTTTAAAAATGCTGATTTCTAGAACGATCTGAACTTGTATAACTTCAAAATCGAAATAAAATAAAAATTTTTTATTTGATAAAAGTGCACTTGATTCTATCTTTCTTCAGTGCGTGATAAATTACATCATTTAAAAGTCTAATGCCAAGTTTACAGTGAAAACTCCTAGAATAGAGGCTACAAAAGCTTTGAATAAACGTTACCTTGTGTTTTCAAAGTCATGATCAAGGAACTAGTAAAACGGTGCCAGGACACTACTCTTATTACATCTTGAGAGTATTCTTGGATTGCTTCTGGCAGACAATTTGTTATCAAGGAGCATTCAGACATTGTGGCGAGTGAATAGTTGCATCATTGTTATATAAAAATTGTGCTCTTACATTGTTTTATTTTGATGGAAGATTTATTTGCAATATCTAAATTTTTTGAGCAAAATATTATCCAAAACTGTTGCAGATTATGAAAAAGTATTGAAATTTCAACATAAAGCGAATATTTTACAAGCTTGTGACATGTTAAAAATAATTATCCTGTCGCTTCTAATGACATTTTGCAATTGCCAAATGCCAACTTTACCAGATACACATTTGGAAATGAAGATGGAAGTCTATTCGATGGAAAAAATGCGAAACATGTCAACGTTTATTCAGTTTAACGCTGCTTTCCAAAGTGCTCACAAAAGTTTTCTTTCCATTTTAAATTGTAACTTGCCACTCAATACGTCACTGATGGACCGTGAGTTGTTTAAGGATTTCATTTTTCATTCAACAAAAACTTTTAAAATTTTGGACGAAACCAACTTTTATGATCTTGACAAATTCATGATGGTGGTAAAGCTTTTTATTTTTTTTTTATTTACTATTTCCAATACAGTTTTTTCTCACTTAGTTGATTCAAGTTACAGCCCAACTACATAATACCCTTAGAAGCGCTGAAGATTTGTTAAGCCAACTAATTGCTGAAGAAGAATATGTTGGTGTAATTATTTTTAAAGATCTTGTATCAAAGTTCAGAAAACTTCAGCAAGCGAGTATTATGTTGTATACTTCTTTGGTAATATTATCTTAATAAATTATAAGTTTTGTCTGGTTTTGTAGTTGATATTTATTGTGCAGTGTTAGGATGGATCCCAGCAAATTTGTTGCTTGCTTCATTGACTATTTTGAATTAATATTTATATAGATTCATGCACCGTGGTTCGTAGCTATTGATGACTTTTTCTTTCTAATAAATAATGCTAATAAAAATAAAAGATAATTTTTAGTGAATGGATAGTAAAGTCTAGGATTATATATCATTTAATAAATTAGAACAACTATTTCAAGATTTTTTTACATTTTTAAAAACTGTTTTTATCACACATATCAAAGTACACTGATATTTCTTTTCATTTAATCAAAGTGAATACATACATAAAACTTGGTAAGTGATTTCAAGCTATAAATTTAAAAGTTGTGTACCGTCATCAATCAAAACTAACAGTTTGTTACAAAATGTGTTTTTCTTTTCTAAGTTTAATACTCATTTTTAAAACTTATTTAGCCTAAATCAATTTATAAAATTAGTAACTCGCACATAAATACTTCATCACAACACGTTTTCAGAGTCTACATCTCACTTGTAAATGCAATATGAAAGTGTATCATTGCAGAAATTATATACAAGAAGCAGAAAAAAATTCTAAAAAAAATTTTTAAACGTTAAGTAAAATTCAATGTTTTTGTCACAACCCTGTACAAACTGAGAAATTTGCAAAGATTTACAAAGCTGTACATAACTTCATAAAAAGCTGTAATAAAATAAAACTAGTATATAGTTAAAAAGTCGTTGTTTACATTTGAAAAAAACAAAAAAAAAATCACTAAGCGCTACAAAACATTAGCAAATTATATAAAAGAAAAATTACTTGGAAGACTTTATTTACAGCCTCAAGTATTGTATTAATTACTACGAATATTTAAAATCGGTCTAAAAGTATAGTATTTTTTTTAATTTTTAAGTTGTACTTTGAACCCTAAATGTTTTGTTCATACACTGAGCTGCACAAGTTGAACACACAATACATACAAAATGGTTTAATATTTTACATTGTCGTGTATATAAATTATACACTTTAAAAACGCCACAAACATTCTAAGACACAAATGATTTTTTTTTACATTAGATCCAGTTTCTTTTTACCACCGCGAGGTTTGATAGATTCAGAGATTTGCCACATAGATTCTTCACACAGGTAGTCATCAAAATTGTTAAAGAATGCTATTATCTTCTCGCTTCTTTTAAAATGGTAATTACTATAAAAAATTTAGGAAAACATTAAAATGCTTGTGTGATAGGAGCAAAAAGGCTTTCTGTAAATTTCAATGGTCTTCAGTTACCACTATGTTTTAGTTATTTTGTAAAATGTTTTAATCATTTATCATAAATAGAACATGCTATAGACTTTTCTGAACATGTTCTATAGCACTACAGTTTGCTAATTGATAAGACTGCATGCAATACTAAGTAGTAGGCCTACAGTTTACTACTGCAGTAAATTTGTATCAGTTGGGGCTTTGCTACAACTTATCGTATGACACTCTCAAACTTTTAATCAAAAGCTTATTGAGATAGTTGCAACTTAAAAATATTGTTCTTCCCTTTTAAGAATTACCCCAACGTCTAAAATTAAAATAAAAAATTCCTTTACCATTTTTTAAAGCGCCTCATGTTGTCCAAGATATTAAACTGCTGCCAACGTTTTGAGAAATTTACAATGCCCTCTGACAACCAATCATTATTACCAATGTGGACGAATGTCAAATCTTGCAAAATAAGACCACTGAAAATAATTAACAATCGTTAGGAAATTTAGTAAATCGTACAACTTCAACTTCCATTTAATTTACATGTAAGGTATGCACGGTGGCTCTGTATCTGCCAAAGCTTGGCGATAAGCTCTGAAAGACGACGAGCTGTCAATTAATTCACAGTACTCCTTCAAACCCTAAAAAATAAAACAGTTTTATTGCAACCGCAATTAAATGAATTAACTTCTCTCTTACTTCAGTGATATGCCTTTGCCATTCTAAGCGTCGGATAGGTGCAGAGTCAAGTGCAGACAAGATTGCCAAGTACGAATTAAAGTTATTTAACTTGCGTAAATGCTTCATTATCTTAATGAATTTAACTACATATCTTTCTCTATCTTTGGCATCATCTTGATCTAAAATGCGAGATCTCGCCCTATATAGATAAAACCACATATTAATTGAGTGTATTGCAATGAATCCTATGTATGAATTTACCAATAAGACATTTTATTAAAGTGTTCAGTGAAAGTAGTTAGATTAGGACTTAGTTCTTCTGACTGCTCACGTGCCCAGATAAGAACTTCAGGAATCTGAATAAAAATAAATATAATAAATAAAAAATAAAAAGAAAAAAGAATTCTGTTTGTATTACCTCGATTTTTTGAAATAAATCAGCATCCAACAAAGTCATTTGTTCAGCTAACTGCTCAGATTTGAAGTCCAATAAAATTGATTGCCTTAAAATGTACACGAGAATTACATAAATAAAATTCAATGTCTTAAACTTAATTTCATTTCCTACCTGGTCGTTACTCCAAAGGAAGAAAGAAGAACTACGGCATTAGCACTAGCTCTTTTTCTTGCCTCACATTTCTCCAAAACTTTTTTTCTTAAAGCCCGTGCTAACATCAAATCACCATTACTTAGTAGTTGAAAAACAAAGTCCATTAACGTCTGAAGAACGATTTCTTCAATATCATTGACACTAAAATTAGAATAATTTTTTTTTACAAAATGCAAATTTTTACCGAAATTTTTTTTTACCATAAATCATCTACAACTCTAACTAAAAGTGAAAAGGCATTTCTCGAAGCTCTTTGTCTCGTTATGTCTGAGGTAATGCTGAATTTGTTATACCGATACAATAACTTTCTTATCAATTCTAACGGTGTTATGAAAGTTCGGTAAGTTGTAAGAAAGGCTTCTTGGTACATGAAATCTGAAATTTAAAAAAATCTTTACAATTCCGCCAAATATAATAAAAACAACATAGCAATGGCTAAAATGAGTACGCATTCACCAAAATTATAACTTATTGTACATTAGTTTGGTTGAACACCATATTATCTTAAAAAAACACAAACCTGGTGACTTGCAATTCTGAGATCGATCTTCAAATCCCAAAAATAAGCAGCAGAAAAAAGAAGGAAAAAAAAGGACAATCACATTTACAGAATGTATTTGTCAACTAAACCAAAACTCACATTGAAACAAAAATTGAACATTTTACTATTCAACATGACACAAATCGCAAGCAGTTGCTGCATTTAAAAAGCAATTAAAACTTCAATTTAGCAATTTGTGACGTCAAAAATTAACGTGCTCATACAGCGATTTACGAATGTGACCGACACAGTACAACTACTATTAAATGTAAATTAACTAACCATTTTTATTGACTTTAGAAGCACGGACAATTAGTGCATCAATGGAACCACCGCGAATGTCAGGACCTTCTTCACCCTAAAATACATGATCAAATCCAGTTTTACTCAACACAATAAATAAAAACATTTTGTACGCACTGTTTTCTTGTGTATTAAATATTTGTCAACTACAATTTCATCCAAAGGCGTGGCTTCTAAGTCTTCGACTTCACTTTTATTTTTACTTTCCACTTTGGAGTCGACTGAATGCCCCAAAGTCAAAACTCTATCTCGTTCTCTGAAAAAACAAAAAAATACATTCACACATTTTTACCTCGAATTCTTTTTACTACACTTACTTGTCTTCTATCATACTAGCACTCTTCTCTTTAATATCAACCATTGGTGGTGAAGGTGTTGTTGGTGAGGTACTTGGTCGTGGTTTGGCAGATCCAACACTTCCCTGAAGATAATAAAAATTAAACTGAAATTTTGATTTACAAAAATACAAGACAGTTGATTTACCCTATTTCGTTTAGGGGGAAGAGCTGGTGGTAATATTTCACCACTTCCTTCAGAGAACACACTGTTTGTTTTATAGCTGCCACTGTCGTATCCACTGCTTAATTGTTCATCAGAGCTAGATCTAACGTGACTGCTAACTGACGATGAGATAGATCGTAGGTTCAAAGAAGAAATTTCAGATTGTTGTTGCCTCCACTGGGCTTGGAGAAGATTGTATGTGTGCAATGAATGGCGGAAGAATTCATTCTTGCTCGGTTCTGAGTAGTCTCCAAACATTTGCACGTAAGCCATAACTAAGAGAAAGATTTTCGTTAGTAAAATTTATCATAAATATTCAGAAATACTTAAAATCATTTTTGATTATTGAAGTAACAGTCAACTACACATAAGATTATCGCATATAAATCATAACTAACTTATTTTCTTGCCCCTCCCCCCCCTTAAAGGTTTATATCATTTAAGACGTGACATAGTCAACCAAAGCAAACAATTCTTACCGACAACTCTACAAATATTTCGATTTCAAAAATGTACAATTGTCATTAATTCCAGTTGTAACTTTATAACTGAAATTAACATGACGACAACATTTAGGGTATAAATTTTCTTTTAAAATTAATTGTCATCTTAAAGGTCGCTACCCCTTTAAATTTTCATTACAACCACGAGCGTTATTAAAACAATCATAGATTTTAATTTAATGAAAATTAAAGTTATGAACTATTTGTAGCCATAATTTAGAAATCATGCTCGAATTATTCATTCTCTACCTTCATGCAAGGCTACGGTCATTGACATTACGCTGCACTTCGCAATCATTACCATACCATCATAGTTGCTGTGGTCGCACAAAAATTCCTTTTACTAACTTTCCTAAACTTGATTAAAACCCAATTGACAAACATAAATAGAATATAAAATGAACACACTGTGCTTTTTCTTCAGTGGTAAAGGTGGAGGCTCTTCTCCCTGTGCATTCTGAATTTCCAAATGCTTCAAACAATAAGACCTCATTTCCGTTTTCTGTCGAATAGGAATCGGACTCGAAGAAGAAATAGCCGCGTGTTGTTCTTCTTCGCTCGAGTCCATAACCAACAAATCAGGCAAGTTGTCATATTGTGAAGGCGTCCTCCTCAGATTCTTCTTTTTCGGGGGTATAGCTGGCGGTGGAGGCAAATTACAAGACGCAGAAAATGATACATTTGTCTCACTAGCACTTGCAGAGACTTCACTTCTTATAATGCTGCTTTCGGTAATAGTTGTCTGCCGCGTAGAAATTACAGCGGACGACGTCAACGTCCTACTTGTGGTAAAATTATTAGTAATAACTTCAGAAGAAGTCTTCTCTGCAGACCGACAAGAAAATTCTTTTAATTTCATTTGCACTTGGCTTAAATCATCACCAGAAGCAGACTTTGCCTCAAAAACGGGTGATGTAGTCCAGACGGGAGAGGAAAACTCTGCATCTATTGACGTAGCAGTATGAGAAGTGAGCAAATCGTCTGCTGATTTGTTTAACACAGAGTCTAAACTGGTAGCTGAGGCATTCATCGGCGATGCACTATCCGGAGAAGAGCCAAATGAGCTCCCCCAATCGGATAAATTGGGATCTAAAGTTGCGCCATTGCCATCACAACCGTTAGTTTTGTTCCATTCACCGGAGGAAAAATGATGGCCGTGACCGAAGCTATTAGCTAGCTGAATTGCATGCGGTGAGGACGTCAGCGGGGATACCCGCCCATTCCAAATACCAGGAGTGGATTGAAATGGGGAATTAAGAGACTCGCTTTGCGAGTGAGTTGCCTTGCGTTTAGGCGGCAACGGTGGTGTGACGTCCAGCATGTTTCCTGCGGATGGGCAACGACCATGCAACCATGTATTAGGCAACGGTGGTTTGGGCGGTGGCACCGAGTCAACACAATCTCCGTTATTTATGGAGTTGGAAAAGGGAGTAGAAGAAAGTTGGAGGTCGTCAACTGTGAAGGACGTTTGTTCCAGAATTTCTCGTTCACGTGGAGTGAGTGGGATGTCTGGTAATGAAGTTCTTTTTGGACTGGTAGAATAAAAATATTCAATTAGTTAACCTTACTGCTTAGCTGTGAGAGTTTTTAAAGCTGACTTTTAACTTTTAATAACAATAACTCTAAAATTTATGCAAATTTGAAAGTGAATTTGCTTTCCTTCGATTTAAAATACAGAGGCAAAATGTATTGCATATCCGTAATATATTACATGAAAGTAATATAGGCCTCATAAGCCTTTATTTTTTATTTTTCCAAACTCAATGTACCTAATTGCGAGTACAAGAGAACTCTGTAACAAAAATAATGTGATTACGCGATCTAATTATTATTCCCCTTTAGTTTTAAACTCCAGATTTAATTCAATCTCGAAGGAAAGCAAATACTGCTAACTCAAAGCATCCGTGGTAGAAATCTCATAAATTTTAAAAGTCGGCTTTAAAAATGTTTCATTTTCATTTTGTCCAAACCTATCAGATTTGAGTCCACAAACACCATTATGTAGACCATTATTAGTCTTGGATTCTTTGTTATGACGTTTCTCTTCAGCGAGTTGAATTAACGTCTGGAAAAGCACAATGCTTGTTAATCAAAATGCATTAAAAGAATTTAATCTTTGCAAAGTGACTTTCACCTTGATGGCTTCACGTACTCCCTTAACAACTTCAGCAACGTTTTCCTTATTGTGACTCTGGTTGCCGTATAATAAAACGTTGTCTGCCCATTTAATCAAATTTGCAAGGCTCTGATGCACTTGGTTGGTTGTAGACAGCAACAAAGAACTACTACAAAATATTAAAAATAGGATTAAAATCATTCTAAAAATTTTCATTTCAAAATTCCTTTCACCTTTGTTCATTCACCAAATCGCTCTTGAGTAATGTTTGAATAGCCAATATATTTTCCAGCACAATTGTTGCAGATCCTGGTAGCATTTCCAATGTGTCTTTGTCGACAACATCTTGAAAATATCTAAGTGCAAATTGAACATCCTTCTGCAGTTGATGTACATCCTGAAAATAAATAAAGTAAACCACTTTTGAATATTAAAATCACAGCCCAAATTCCCATTACTCATTCTTTTCACAGCTCCCTCTTTCAAATTACCAAAACTTTGATAACATTTCACCCAGAGTAAAATCCAATATTCTCACACACATCCAAATATTGGTTTTTCCTCTCTGCCCAGAAGGTTTTTAACTCAAAAAGATCAAATTAGACTTCTAATGAATATTTTCTTAATGATTGAAAAAATTAATTGCTTCTTTAAATCCTTCATCCAAGTCAATGAACTTTCATTTTTTCTCCCAGACCAGACTGAATACAAATTGACATATTTTTTTAAATAAAATCAGAAAAACAACTCAGACTTCAAACATCAAACACAACTTGATTGATCTAATTATTTTAAAGTTCTTTAGCAGCTAAAAAGAATAACAACCTTTACTCTTCTTTTAAGCAAACAAGATTAAACTGAGACGTATGTTTTTGAAGCAAAGTACATTTCCTTTAAGTATTATCACAGAAACATCAAACCTGGCAAAATACGAGGCATCTTTTTGTCATCCAAAACATAGTCTCATTTTTATGAGAGTTTAATTTGATTCTTGAAATGGAGAAAGAGGAAAGTAAATGACTGTGTGTCATCAGAGTTTATCATTTAAGCAGAATTGATTCATCAATGACGTTTAATCACCAGCTGTAAAAAGGGAGTGGCAGTGCTAAATGGTTATAAAAAGTCTGTTTACTAAATGAAAAATGACATAACTTAGCCGGAATTTTACTGTCAGTATTAATATCACGTATAAAGATTATCTGACATTTATAATTTAATTTCATAAACCACAGTTTTGGTTGCAAAGTTTATTCTTTTATTTTTTATTAAAAGCCGAAAAAACAAATATGTTGATATCTGCCGTCATGTCTTGTGCATGTCAATTAGATCATTCAGTATTGCACACATTTGAACTAAGCAACAATGTCACAGCTTGAAATGGGGGTTTGCGCAAACCCAAGTAAAAAAATTTGCAAAAATTTTACAAAAAAATTTTGCAAGTAATTGGCCGCTTTTTTATTTACAAAATTTTTGCAAAATATTTGACAATTTGCAAAAATTTCACAAAAATTTTACAAAATTTTTGCATAATTTATAAAATTTTGCAAATTTTTTGTAAAAAAAAAAGCGGCCAATTACTTGCAAAATTTTTTTGCAAAATTTTTGCAAATTTTTTTACTTGGGAAGTCTCTATAATATGATGAATCATGTACGGTAGATCACAAAATGTGAAAATGACAAAGGTATAAATGCAGTTTCTGTTTTGTTAAATGTGTTACTTGAATCGGTAATGACTTGACAAAAATTTCAATGCAAGTATCAATATAGAAAGGTTGTTGAACATGCTTACATAATCAAATGTATATATACTATGGAGCTTACACAACTTGGCTCATAGAACTTAACTTAAAAACATCTACAACGTATAATGATGCGTTTTTGGGCAAAACTCAATTGTGTCAATTGTGACCAACTCTCCCAAGGGAACTGTGAAAACTCACACACAGTTACCCTTAATTATACAACGTTCTTTAGGTATGAATAATTTTTGAACTCATTTACAGTCATTTGAAATGCATTTGAACTAAGTGGAGATTTTGAAGTAATAAAATGTAAGCATTATTTATTCATTTTGACCATCTGGGGATTGCTTGTCTTGTTCCATTTACTGACTAAAAATTCTAAACTTAAAAAACCCACCCAATTTAAAATGTTTTAAACCAAGTAATGACAGAATGAGATAAACAGCCATTTCAGGCTTTAGAACGGAGATAACGTAAGTCTGAGAAATATCTTATCACATTTGTTGTCAATATAAGCTATTTTTGCCCCTTATTTGTGTTGCTATGTGACAAGGCCTTGTTCCAATTGATTTACCCAATCTAATTGCATTTAATTGGCATCTACGCTTGTAGATACGCAGTCTAGTGGCAACTCATAAATTTAATTCTTATATAAATGATACTTTATCGATTGTGCAGCTTCAAAAAACTAATTTTCTACAATTTCAGAGTTGACCTTTAGAAGAAAAAGAAAATTGAATTATGCACAAACATAATTTGAAAAACTTATTCATAGAAATTTCTGAATGAATGAAATGCGGAAATAATTTCATCACTAACTACTGAACTTTTATTTTCAATTATCTACGAACATGAATTACCTTTTCATTCCTCCTGAGAACTTGAGTGTCTTGACTTAGCTGGAGTGAACCGTTTTTATGTTTGCAACGCGGAGACGCTTTTGTAGGGGATGAAGAACGCGCAGAGGGACTCCGCATCTGTGTAAACTTCTCGAGCAGATCTTCTTTAAAAGACCGTGCCCTCTGAGCCAGACGGCCACCTCGAGACCGGGATGAGGAGTCTGTAAAATGGAAAGAAAAAAATTCTTAAGTGACTTTTTTGGAGAATTATGGCACTAGAGGCGGTATGGTAGAGCTAGGAGGCTTTGTGTTTACCCGACTTGAACTTTTTTATTTGTTTCTTTATTGAAACAAGTGAAATAGTCGTGGTTTATTATGCATGCATTCTTTTTTATACAAAAATTAAAGTTGCTACATAGGTGAGTTGTGATCCAACCAATGGGGTAGTTCTAATAATGGCCGCAGTTCGAACAATGGTGGCGCGTCGGTACTGCCATGTAGATTTATTTCCGGTTTCACCTAGCAGGATCGACGCGCCACCATTGTTAGAACTGCGGCCATTATTAGAACTACATCGCCCCATTGAATTATAACAATTTAAAAACTTCTTTACTGTGATTGGTCAGAAAAATAACCAATACTTGTTTACACTATTGGTTAGTAGCTGTATGAAAATATTGTGTATGTAAGTTACATATTATTATTGGAATTGGAATACAATAAACAGTTATTAACTACAGTAAGACTTACATAACATGGATGATGATATTTATGATGATAAAAATTAAATGAATTAAGTACATACATCAACCTAACTATATAAAGAGCAACACTACAACCTTATTTTACCCAAGTATGAATGTATAACAATAACAGTATTGTATACTTGCGGCCAACATAACTTTTTCGAATTATAAGCTTACGTTAGTGTAATTTTATGACCGAAAAAATTGTTCAGATCACATTTTTGTACTAACTTTTATAGCTACTACTTCCTAGTCAATAATTTTATAATCATATTAATCTAGTTAGCAAATTCCATCTCATTTAATCATTATTCAATCCTGCTCAGATATCTGACTAATAAGTAGGCCCTATAATCAGTATACTTCCTCCACCAACCTATTTTGCCCATCTTATACCCCATCAACTGCAGAAGTTAACTTGAAACCACCAAGATCAAACAATTTCATCATTACAATTTCCTACCCATCAAAACCAGAAAACTCTATATATCCTCTATCAATCCCAATCGAGAAGAAAAAGATCAATAAAATGCCATGTTCACCAATGACAAAAACAACAACAACAAACAACCCGCTAACCACACGAGAATTGAGGAACCTTCAGCTGTTATAAAATAAACCTTTCATGAAGACTATAAACAGATGCAGACATTATAAACAACAACACCAGCCTTGGCGAAACCCTGCGCAAAGATTCCTTAATTCTCACACTGAAAATCAATTCCTACCTGACTTAACGTTCGACACCATGTTCTGAGGTTGGAGCTGCTGATAAATGATTAACCATTTTAATCACGTGATTTACACGAACTGATATGTCAACATTCCCATACGACACGAGCCAACATCCCTACCGATTGGCCTTGAGTGGAATAAACTCGCCCAAAACTAATGAGACAAACGAGTCTGAGGTTGACCTTTTACATGGTACCACACCCAACTCCAATGAGAATCCTCCACGTGCTGTATAGGTGCACTAGTAAAGAACCGTAACCCACATGCACCAGAAGGTTACACCCTAAATTAAGTTGTTTATTTCAGAATTAACTACTTTTTTTTCTTGTACGGTTTGTGAATAGATGTTTAATCATTTTAGAAGTTCAGAAAGGAGTTGTTTGGCTTACTGGATACATTTTTATCAATGGATCTTGTTTCAATGACAAAGTCTAGATACTTTTTTTTTCACACTTTGAGATGTGACCAAATTCCGAATGGGTTTCCAACAGGAATCCAACAAGGCATGAGAAAATTCTCAAACTGGATCTTACAGAAAACCAATTGGGGTTGTATATTATTTTTTTTCTTTTAAAATGCCCAATAGGTTCCACACAGTTCCATATTAATTCCAGTTGAACCTTGTTGGAAACTAAACCGATAGCAATAGGGCAAAATTCCAAGAAGTTCTTATTGGTTTTCCCCCCAATTGGTTCCATACGATTTCTTATTACAAGTTCCCAACTGAAATTTAAAGTAGGGCATGAACTCTTGGATATCATTTTCAATGTCTTTTTTGAAACTGTCAAGTATTTAGCAAGATTCCTAAGAGAGAACCGAATTTACACCCAACCAAAAATAATTTTACCACTTGTCATATTATACTTGCACCCCAAGTGTTTTCCAATAATGTTATTTTCTTAGTTTGTTTTGGTCAGTTAACAGAAGCAGTAATTAATTGGTTTTTTTCTCTGACTTTGCTAGGCCTTCATTTCTTGCCCTGACTTAAAAAGGTTTGGTCAAAAGTTTCTAAATTACAGAAATCTCCAGTAAACAAAATGTTTTTCTGCTATTCAGGTCAAAGTGTAACAGAAGCAACAACTGCCATATCATTTAATCAATTAGTGAATGCCGTTCCTATTATCAATGAAGTGTCCCTAATAGTACAAACTCCAACTACCATTCATTTTAGTTCACACGAAACCGAAATACTGACCTTGCAATTAAAACCAGACCTTCCAAATGTTCTCTCAACTTTTTTAATCCATTAAACATTTTACTAATTTAGGTCAAATGTTTATTTACATCCCCACAAACAGAAGAAGGAAAAAAAATCTGATTAATGTCATGGTCAGGTACATGGCGCGCCCTATGTCCTAATGCCCTATTTATAAGTTGTTAAAACATACACTAAAATGTTTAAACGTTATAAACATTGAAACCCAACACCACATAGTAATTTGCAACATTAAAAAAATGCAAGCTAAGTAATTCAATACGGAAAAATAGATAAGGAAAACCTTTATGTGTAACTGCATAAATTGCATAAGATGTCAAGTAAAAGTGATGTAAATCCAAAAGCTATTAACTTAAACATAAACACCTTCTGCCAAAATTGCAACAAGAAAAAACATTTTATTTCCTGCTCCACCACTTTGTGAAGTCACTTTTAAAGCAAGGATTAAAAATATGATGATGTAACACGGTTCCATGTTACGCAACATCGCTTCTCAGTTAGTTATTAAAAGGAAGATGTTTTCCCAGCATTCTATCATTCAGGCCATCAAGTGGAATGAGGAAGATGTTTTGCCTGTGCATAACTTTCAGTTGTGTATGATAATCTAAAAATGGTAATGTTTATGATATGCCTAAACAAAATTGTATACATTTGATATTCATGATGTGAAAGCTAGGAAATAACGATTGTGCAAGCTTATTTTTTAAAGGTGACTTCTTATATCAAATGTAATGTCTGTAATGAAGTTAGGAAGAAGAAGAAAAAGAAGAACAATGAAGTTAAGGTGATTCAGGTTTACAAATTACTACTAATACAATAAGTTGCATAATGGTGGCAAAAATAGACTACAACCTTGTAACAATTGCAAGAATAGGCACCCTCTGCATTTAACGGACTTAGGCGGCCAAAGAATAGTCACTACAATATCTTTAACTTACAAGGGGAGGCCGCCAATGGGCCGCCTCCGATTTTCCCCAAACTTTTGTTAATTATGCATTGTTATCGTTTA
>JAQGAS010000640.1:0-39447 GCA_034686365.1 Pachymerium ferrugineum | reverse complement strand
AGACAGTTTAAAGTTTGGTTACGTATGATAAATCTCGACGTATCTTATTTCTTTAAGATGCGAGATCCTAAAGTTTCAGTTAATTTTTTGTTTGCAATAGAGAACTTTTTAGATTAATAATTTTTTTTATAATATCTTCCCTTTTCCCTTCACATGGGAACCTTGCCTTAAAGGGAAGTCAGGGCGGAAAACAGATAACGCTTTCTAAAGAGATGTAAGGAAAGAGCTTTATAAGAAAGATTTCACAAGAGACGACTAAAGAACTTGAAATGTGTTTGTAGTTGTACAACTCTTAGTTACAACTCTTAGTCAAACTAAAACAAAAACCAGTCAATAAGTAAGAGAAAAAACGTTATCATATTTCCCTTAAACAAAGAAAAAATTGTCTTGTACCAGAAAACCCTTAATCATGGAATTAGACTAACGTTCAATCTGATTGCCATTTCATACCACTCATTTAAATTACTCATATTTCATATTTTCACGAAACATTCGTTTACTTTGGACCGAGTCATTTGATAACTACATATTTTCAAAGTATAGATAATAATCGAAATCGACCAGCTGATGACCCTTTCAGAAGGAAGGGCAATGAGAATATAAAAGGGCTGGCTGCCAATTTCAACCAGAGTTCAAAAATGGCTCGACAGCGTTTCGTGATAATTTTCATAGTATGCTGGCTTGCATGTAAATTGCAAAATTGGTATGGTTCTTCTTTTTCTTAAGTTAACATTATTTTACTTTAAGCTGCTATTAATGGCCAAGTTGTATCACCACTATTAAAAGTCGTCAACAACGAATCTGACAAGGAATGCCTTGAAGAACAGAATGTTAATCTCGCAAGCGTGGATGCACAACTAGCCACTTGCCTTCGAAATGCAATGTTAAGTTACCAACACAATGCATTGGCAAACTCTGATACTGCTGAAGTTACATGGGACTTTTTTTGCAAGTATGACTCAAAACCATAAATTTGTAATGTGATTATATGAGCAACTGTTTTAGGGAAAAACAAATGTTAAACTGCATGACCAACTACAAAGAAAAATTTGGCGTCTGCCTCGATGATGATAAAAAGAAACTTTTAGCCGAACAGATGTCGCCTGTCATTGCTTATTTCGATGCTGTGTGTGAAGATGAAGATAAACTGAAACGTAATTTGCTTTTTAATACCTTTTCTTAAGTAAATAAAAAATAATTTACTCTAAAAATTTTCTCCTACCAGATTTTGCTGTACAAGGCACACCGTGTGTTAGTTCTAAAAACTGGGGATTTATACAATGCACAAACAGAATTGTTTCAAGCAGTGCCCAAACATTCCAAGGAGTCGAATATTTTAAGGATATTAAGAGAGACGAAGTCTGCTCGTAAGGATTTATCATGAACCTTATTACACATGTGTGATATAACGATTTAACTTACAGGAATTTACAAGACTATAAAAACTGCGTGGTAAATAACTTTTCAACTTGTAGCAGTGATGTAGCCAGCAAGTTTTTTGATAGAGTTATGGGTAAAATGCTGACAGAAAGTATGTGTTCTGCCTACGTGGATTCACCAAATGTAAATTTTGTTTCTTAAATAAAATATATACAAAAATATTGTGAAAAAGGAAGATCTTGTTTCCTTCTTTATTCAAATTTGCGTTGTTTATGATGCATTTCCGGTATTCGGCATATTGTTGATTCAGTTTGAAGGTTAAGCATAGTTTTAAATCGATATTGCGTTTCTATGCGGTAATGCTAGTAGTGCGGCTTGCCTACGTAGCTATAATCATCTTATCTCGTACATATCATGTATCAGAATCATCAAGAACTCCTCAAATGCCTAGTTACCCTATTGAACAAGAACCGATGATTTATTCCGGTATGTAACATCTACTTTAAATTTCAAAGAGCTTCAAACATTTGTTTCATTAGATATGGTGAAACATCATTCAGAACCAGTATTATATCCCGACCCTAATTATTTTGATGATCTTAATTCGGGATCACTAACCGATTCATCAAAGAGCAAATTACATGGTCTTAACATTGGAATAAGTTATTATCTAAAAGACGTATATTTTCCAACTATTAATACAAATGGATTATATTTTGGCTCAAGTGTTATTAGATTGGATAGTCAATCTTTACCACGAATACTCCGCAAATATTATTACTTTGTACTGAATCTTCTTTATACGACGCCTCATAACAGTCGGAGTAATAGATTTTACGAACTGTTTAATGAAAAATTAGCCGCCCTTTTAAAACGACTGATGAAAATGAAAACACCAAGTAAATAATTTTTTCAAATATCTGTTGTAGGAAATAAAGATATTTTTTAGGTAACATTGACAAGGATCTAAGCTTCTTGATTGGGTTCTTTGAATCGCAAAAAACAAAATCACCTGACGTATATGAACTACCAGAACACAATTTCAATTACGCGGGATATTGTACTAAATTTGTTAAGTTTATGAAAGTTGAAGTAAGTGAAAACCATGTTTTGACTGTAAACGAAGGACCTTCAAATTCTGTGAATAATGAAATATGGGCGGTGAATAAATGTCCTCCTTTTTTCGAAGAGAGTGATTTAAATAGTAAGTTTTTTTTAATCTGTAATTCCCTTTTCTAGTGATTAACTTACAACTGTTAGTCATTCCCTACTTTGACGAAACGGGAGTTGACATTCGACCACCAGAAATTATAAATGGCAAAGTTAAATTTCGAGGGAATCGTTTATACAATGAAAAAGAACTTCTTAGCAGTGAAACTTTGTTTACATTTTACCGGTGTGTTATGTTAAAAATTCATAGCGTGCCCCAACGCATAGAAAGGTTATGTTATTATTATGAATTCAATAGACGGTTTCTGATTTTCATGAATGAGTTACTGTCTTCAGTACGTAATTTACACCAGATCTTTTTAAGTCATTTAAACCTCATCTGCTTTGCAGGTTCGACTATCCCGAGACCTCATACATGCTTACAAAAATTTAAAAGGCAACAAGCCGAGCATTAGACGAAATGTAAGGCGAACCTTTCATCGCGTCTGTCGCCTCTATCGGTCCCATCTTAATGAGGTGAGGTAATAATAACAACAACTACAACTTACGCAGCCTCCATCCTCGTAATAATGAAATGCTAAACTTACCTTAACTGTTGACTTCAACGATAGTTTTGGCTGACGAATTGGTGATGTCTGCTCGAATGTATTCTTGTGTGAATAAAAGCTAAAATTACGGGGGTTCTGTCGCCTGGGTTGTTTACGTCGCAGCAGCGTGTGGCAAGAATAAGCGTCGGCCATTTTTAAAACCACAACATTAGCTCCGCAGCAAATTCCAACTTTTTATCTTTTACGTTAAATTGTTTTGGTTGCCTTTATTTATAGAGTCTACAGTTACAAATTTTTACATTTATATATTACGCAAATTCAAGTTGAGTAAAAAAAATTATTTTTCGCTGTGGGTGATACCGCATTACCGCATTTAACAATAAAATTTTTGTTAAAATTTTGTTTTGTTATCTTATTTTGTTATAGAGTTACACCACAGATTACGCATCCTATGTGATTAGATACGAAATCTGTGGTTACACCGTTATTAAAGCTAAATCCATTCGTAAATGGCGGATGTCATTCAAATTTATTTTAAATTAATTATCTTTGCGATCATTATAAGAACATCAAATATGGGTATTGTAATTATGTAAAACGGGTGTCTGTTATTAAAGCTTTCTTCTTTTTAAAGATGTTGAGACTGAAAAAAGGCCCAACCAAAATTACAATGAAGCTTCTAATCATAGTAAGAATGAAAGTCAATAATTACAAACCTCTATTATAACAATCTCTACAAAAGATTCTGAAGAAGGTTACGTTTCGACTCTCATACACCCTAAATTGGAATCTGATGGGGCTACGGTTATCCTTGCCAATAAACAGATGAATATTGCTTCTCCACATTTTGAAGAGTTATTATTGAGGCTTTATTCACGCATCGAAAATCAGATTAACAGCATAGAAGATCCAAACTTAAAGCAAAATTTACACATTGGGTTCAATCAAAATATTTTTAAATTTCTACTAAACGTCTTAATTCCTGCCCGATTTAATGGGAAGTTACATTTGACGTAAACTAACTTGGAAGATAATTTTGGTTTTAATAAATTTTTAGCATATAAAGTTGGGGATGTGGCAAGCAACGATTACATACACCTCCTTCAGCGCCTTACAATGCGGAAATTGTATATTGCATTAGCAGAGGCCGAGTCCCCTCTTGTACCTAGTTGCTGGAAAACTATACCCCGGGACATATTAAAGCGTAATAAATTTAAAGAAGTGAGTTTACCACCTGAGTGGGATCGCTTGGACTGTAATGAGTTTTTTGAAAGTCCATTTCCCGATTGCAAGTATTTATTTATTACATTAGCTTGACATTAAGAAAACGTTTCACGGTGAATATCTTTTAGCATCTGCTTTAAGCCTAGAAATTGATGATGTAGATTTAACAGCACCCCGTTTTGTCACTCCGCAACAACTCCAAATTCGTGGCCACACTTATTACGATATTAAAGAAGTAGACACCACACAAAGTGCAATTTTGCGTTTTGACGGGTGCATTCGCCTGAGAATCAGGCAATTGACCGACATCCATGAAAGGATTTGCTTTAATGAAACTTACAATATGCAAATGAATTCATTTATTGATGAACTTCAGACATATGCAAATGAAAACGAGCTTGATTATTCCAGAACTTTAAAATTGAAACGGCCTACATCCAGTAGAAGTTTGCAGCAAGACTTGGGTAATGCTAGTGTAAAACAATGAATAAAATTAATATGCTTAAACTTAACAGCAGACCAAGATCTTGTAGGGTACAATAAAGATTTTGCTCCTGAATTTAGAATGATAAAACCTGAAGGCAGCGTGAGTTAACTATTCCCAAAAATATAGGTTATAAAAGTTCACTGAATCCGCAGGAGAATAGCACATCAGATAAAATATACAAAGCGAAGACACGTAAACCATTTCCTTGGAGTTTATTGGTTGCCCTAATTTTATCGCCTCTCCTTTTATTGGCCTTAATAATTTGCATATTTTGTGTTATCTGGTTGTTTGTAAGTATAAGTTACATAAAAACGATAACACGAGCTAATTTTCAAATTTTGGAAATTTATTACCAAGAAAAGGAAGCCAAAGTTCGTATAATCAACTTGCATTGAACTTTATGAGATAATTAAAAACTGTGAAATTAAAAACTGTGACTTCTTAGGAAAAGTCAAGATGAAGAGAAAAGTCCATTACTCAATGAAACTCAATCATTGGTGACAAGAAAATAGCACATTTCTTGCTTAAGGTTTTCATCATGTCATTCTGATTTAGGCCACTCAACTTATAAATTGCGATGAAGACGAATGGGAGTGCGTATTTGTTGATCCAGCGATCTATAAAACTGTACCAAAATTTGATAAATGAACGTTATTTTGTTCAAATTCATAACAAAACATTATATTCTTAACGCGGTTTTAAATTCCCAGAAATCAAAACTAATCGAAATAAAGCAATTCAAGAAGTTTGGCCTCAAACGTCATCATGATAAAAAGGATCGATTTATCAAAAAACTCATGCAAAAATTCATTAATTTTCTTAAAAAATTAATATTTATGCCAGAAAATTTTAGTGTGTAGTAGAAGGGAAAATTTGGAACTAGTGCAATAAAATTATTTTCTATGAAATTATTAATATTTGACCTCACGTCCGTTACATGATATCGCCAAATTCCTAATAACTGAGTTGATAACGGAAGTAATCCGTATGGCGCAATTCTGAATTAGAGAAGTCAATAAGAGGGTCGGCGTTTCTTATTTCTTATCTCGCATTACACAACCAACAAAATGGCCCACCAGAGAATACGGTGCACTTTCCTCTTCTCCTGTATAGCAGGTTAACCCGCCTAAAATCTTTTTCCTACAAAAAAATCTTTAAAAAAAATTTACTTTCAGCTGTTTTAGCAGCCATCCCTAGCCAGCAGGAGCAACAACAACAACTTCTAAAAGTAATAGAAAATGAATCCGATCCAGAATGTTACGAAGTACATCAATATGAAATAAAATCAGCCCCATTGAAGTTTCAAACATGTCTCCAGGGAGTGGCGCAACAATTTCAAATTTCTCTCTATTTAGAGCCAAAAGATCCTACAGATGCTATCGCTGCTTTTGTTTGCCAGTAAGCCAATACTTTTTTTCAAGTAGTTAAAACCAGAATAAAACTTAAAAGCTGTCATTAAGAAATCCGCCAATGATGCAATGCATTCAAGATTTTCAAAACCGTCTAGAAACTTGCTTAAGTGATGCAAAAAAGAAGCAATTAGACCAACAAATACTACCACTTTACGCTGGATTCGCCGCAGCTTGCGGCGAGGACAACCAGGGACAACCAATTAAAGGTATGAAATATAAACTAAAACATATTTTTGTTTTTTGAATTTGTTTTATAAATGATCTGCAGATCTTATGAATAATGGTGCAGACTGCATTGACCAGAAAAAATACGGACTTATGCAATGTGTGCAGGATGTCGCGAATTTAATGACTACACAAGAAGCAGAAACATTTGATGATTTTTATAGTGAAGAGGGTTGCAAGTGAGTCTACCGCGAACATTTACCCTGTGAGCGATTCTAACACATTTTTTTTTTATGTAGACACGCTCAAGATGTCACATCGTGTATTATAACAACACTCGCCACTTGCCCAGATGACACAGCGAGCAAATTTTTTGATAAAGTTTTGAATGCTATTATACAGAATTCGCATTGCGGTGATTACTTCTCTTCACAGTATAGTAATAATAGTGTATAAGTGCTACTTTGTATCAATAAAATCAATACAAAATTTAAAAATTTGTTCTATAAAAACCCGTCATTCTTAGTTTATTTTGGTCAAATGTTCCGTGTGGTTCAATATAGATAGCTTTTTGCCTCCCCATCCCCTTACACAAGCATCTAAGCCACACAAACAGGATTATGTTTTTATGCAAGAGGTATTTACCAAGCTATTATTTACTTACTGATACAAATGATACAAATCGGCCATAATTAAAGGAATCCACGAGACAGGGACGTCAATATTTTGTGTGTTTACCAAACGTCCGGCGTGCGGGGGCAACGCAATAACCAATCAACGTTTTCTGTAATAAAATTTAAATCTATGAATTCAATTAACAAAACGGGAAAAATTATCGTTTCAGTTTAGGGGCAATTTATTTATTACTGTGACCTTCACTGAAACTATTTTTCGCAAAACGAAACAAGATATGAAAAAAAAAAATAATGATGACTAACTTTCTGATTACCATAACTTCAGCAATCTGACCTTATTTCCGCTCTTCTGATAACAGTCTCATAGCAAAGCGGAAACCACCATTTATGATGAAATGTAACCTAATAAAAGGATTGAGAGTGTGATTTCGTCCGTACTTCAACCTGCACTATGACACGCGAACTAACGTTATTGTCGATCTTCATCGTTAGCTACATAACAAGTACAATGAATATTTTTTTTGCACTAATTTTACATTTTATAAATCTTTTTTTTATTTATTTTAGTCGCCATTGCAAATTCAGATGACGAAACACCAACTATTTTAAGAGTAATAGAAAATGAGTCTGATAAAGATTGCTACGAAGTTCACAAAAATGAAATTCAAGCGGCTTATCCAGCTTTCCAAACATGCCTACAAGAAAACGTAAGGCAATTCCAAATAGAATACGAGGAAAATCCGAAAAATCCTATCGACGCAGTTGCCGATTACGTTTGCAAGTAAACATAGTTATATTGGCCTGATTAAAAAAAAACTAAATTGCCTATTTCATTTTTCTCTTAAAAGAAATCCAGAATTAAGATTATGTGTCAAACGGATTCAAATTCGTCTGGGTGTTTGTTTAAATGACGAGAACAAAAAGAAATTAGACGATCACATAAAGCCACTATTAGCAGCTTTAGATGCTTCATGCGGAGATGAGGGAGATGGTCAACCGATTAAAGGTTAAATTGGTTGTATTCCAGTTTTTACTTTTAGTACTATAAAAATATTTTTTTTTCAGATCTAATTACTAACCACGGCATAGAATGCATGCATGCAAAAAAGTGGGATATGATATCTTGTTTTGAACATATTGAAGGTGTTACAATGACAAAACAAGCGAAAACCTTTGACGACATGTACAGTGAAGAGGGATGCAAGTAAGCGGTTTCCGTTGTTTAGACAAATAATCAATTTGGATTAAAAATTTTTTAAATTTTTTGTAGGCAAGCAAAGGAATTAGAAAATTGCATTGTAACTACGTTGTCTACATGTGATAATGATACGGCGAGCACGTTTTTCAAGAAAGTATTTGACGCCTTTCTTAAGAATTCTCATTGTGCTGATTACCAAGATTTAAATATTGTGTAAAAATCAACTTCATGTCATTAAATGATAATGAAATAAAAATTGGGGGCAGATAAATTATAGAGTGCAACTTACTGCTTTTTATACAATACTGAAATGGAAGATTAGTGCCTATACAGTACACACATCAAATGTGTAATGGAGTTTGAACAGATGTTCTTTTCTTTTACAAATATTAAGTTTGTTCAAGTGAATATTTGCCATTTCCCCTTTATACATTATAAGCTGCTCTGCAATGCAGACAACAACCTCTCGCGAAACACTTAAAATAGTTTTATACACAGTTAGAACTTGTGCTTGCCTTTTGCCGAACTCATTCTTTAGTAGAAGTGTACAATTAAAGTTGAAGTTGGCCAAAATTTTTGATATGGAATGGAACTACGGCTTCGGGGACACAAAGGTGCCTAATAAACAACCTTACATCATAATAAACAACCTTAGAACCGCACTCTTAAGATTGCTTTTAAAACCACAGACGTTCTTATTTAAGTTATCAGCTATAAGAATAAGTGTATCTACTTACTTAAAAAATTCTGGCAAATTGGTAAAAATTTGTAACTGTCAAAGCAATATAAGTATGTTTCAAGATTTTTTTCAGGAAAAGGATAAAATATGGTACTAATTCTCCAGTAATTCATTTATTTTTACCAATAAACAGTTTGTTATTTCCAGCCATGACAGGAAATTTGAAAGGACGGTTCCAACCTAAAACGAATAGTTTGTTGCAATGCCAGCAAAGCAACAGTCGTTTTATGAGACAAACATCCATCTACGCAGGAATAAGAAGCAGAGATTAAATTTTTCTTTTTCCTTACAAATTTTTAATTTCTTACCAGCCATCACTTTCTCTTCTCTTTTTGATCTTTTTTTCGGGTTAGAAGGTAATTTTCTCTTGGACCCTAAATAAGTGAAAATTGAATCAATATGGGTGGTGTAACAATAAAATATTGTAAGTGTTAAACGATATAATATTTTATTACCATCAGTAAAGCAACCAGATGGATCTTGCAAATCAATTATTTTTTCAATCCATTTAGGCTGAATAAATTCGTGATATCCTAGTATTCCACATAATCCAACTATTAAAAAATTTAACTGTTTAGGTGTGTGATTACAGAACTTTGCCATGGTAAATTACTCTGTTCCATAAAGAGGTCTTGATAAAGTGAATCATTTCGAAACCTTTGTGCGTACAAAGCTTCACTTTCGCGTAAAATATTTGAGCAAAGTATTTTAAATATCTGAGTTGTAGTTGTTTTATTAGAGACTTGCGCCAATGCATCCATTTCTTTTTCACAGCCAAACTACAAATAAATTGAATTTCAATTTTCTTTTGTAGATTACTGAAAGCATTTCATACCAATTTTCCTATTAATAAGTATAAATACTGGTGAGTAATGTAGTAGTCAACATGGTCTGCTTCAGTGGCATACTTCCAACAGTGTAATGAGATTTCACATCTGCAACATATGACATGGTTAGCTCAAATTAAACCATTCACTTTACAGAAAATCCTGATTTACTTTTTAATTTTCCACTCATTCAGACAGCCATCTGATAACGCTTCATCAAATTTAACTTCATTTTTTAACACGTAAATCAGTTCTTTACTTGTGTTTTGATGACCTGCCCAAAATTTCCACAATTGATGATGCAATAAATGACCAACGGCTGAAAGGAACAGTATTAATGCTGTATTTGATCATATAAGTCACAGCTTTTCTTACAACGAAAATATTCAGGATACTTTTTTTTCACGACTGGGGTTCCAAGCTCAGAAACATTTTCCATTTTAGATCGCAAATTCTGTAATGTTGTTAGAATATTTTTGAATTTAGATCGTTCCTCTTCTGTGCACTTTTGGGAAATTTGATCTAAAAAAGCAGCCAATTGCCCTGCCGAATATAAACAATTTAGTTTAAAAGTGTTATGTAGACATTATTTGTAGATTGTAAAAGACAGAAAACGGGTTATTTAGGAAGGAGCACAAGAAAAGCTAATGTTTACCAAACAAGACCTAAAAAAAAATCCGCTTTAACTTGTTTGGTTTAATACACGTTTTTCATACCCACAGAAATAATAAATATATACTTTAAGTTATAAAATAGGTCTTGTCCCCTTGACTTATTTATCAGTTTTGAATGATACGCTCGGTATTGTACTTCACAAATAGGAGGAAGTTACAAAATACCTGTTGTTAATCGTTTTTTAAATATTGACATTAAGTCAAACAGGAAAACGTGTAGATGACGACGTATAAAAGTCGTTTTTGCAATGAATAAACAAATTATACTCTTATAAAATAAATTAAATTTATTAAATTGGAAAGTAGATAAAAGTTTGCCTAACCTTCAGCAGCGTGAAGTCCAAAAATCCCGTCAATATTAGCGTCTCTAAAATTGTCTTTGAAGTAATTCACAATTTTATAAGCGCTATTTATTGCTTTCGTGCCTAATGAATCTTCGAGATCTTGAGAACACACAACGGTCAGCAGAGAAGCGAACACCACCAGCTTAAGGAGCGACATATCACTCTCTCTAATGGATGCGTCCTTGTTGCAGAATGAAATACGATGACGCAAATGGATGGATATAGCTTCCTACAAACTGTGACGATTGCAAAAACAAATTATTCATACATTATATTACACTCAACTTAGTGCCTAGTGCCGAAACCAAATGAAATTCACTTTGTTTCTTTTTTATGAAATTTGCCAAAAATAATATAAATAATAAAAAATACGTCTGAGTAATGATTAGCAGTTTACTTGGAGGAACAGGTGGCTTGCAGCTGGAATCTGTTCAGTTATTCTCGGTGAAATGTCGTATTGCGTACGTGTTCCCCTCTATAAAAATTAAGTGACGGTTGGAGCTATGACTCTACAGAAGTATATGTAAACAAAATGATTTATTTGTGCATAAATTAGACACCCGTTTAGTTACGTTGTAAGTTATTAACATGCGCTACGCGGTTTGAGCAAGGAGGTGTATACACATTCGTAGTTTGACAACGCAATATTAAACTAGAACATCATTAACAGAAAGAGGACTGAATATAATGAATAATAATGTAAGAACCTTTCTTGTAGAAACATCTGAAGGCTAACAATCCCTTTCTCGAAGTGTTTTAAAGAAAATTTAGACTTTATGGGTCTTTTCGTAAATGTGTTAATCACATGTACTGCAGAAAAGCCAAAACCTTGCTAGGCATAAGCAAAACTCGGAATTGAAAAGTGATGCTGTGATGATTTTCTTCTGCACTTAAAAAGTTGGTTGCACCCCCATCTGCTACAACAAACGTCTTCTACGGCAAATTAGCAGAGCTTATATGAATAGTTAAAAAATTTGTGAAGTTGTTATTTTTTTTTCGTCAGTTAGGATTTTTTAATTTCGAATTTAATTGGGAACTTTATTCCCATCTTTGGCATATTGAATTTAAATGCGGTTCCATTAAATAACGAATAGCTTGTTGCAATGCAAGCAGGCCAACAGTTGTCTGGTGTGATAAACAACCATCTATTAAAATAAAGATTACATGTACAATGAACACATATTTAAAAAAAAAAAATTATTTCTACTTACGAGACATTTCTTTCTCATTCCGCTTTAATCGGTGCACATTTGTCTCGTGTGATTCATCAGAAACTGCAAAAACAATAATTCAAAGTTGAAAACTGATACGTTCTTAATCTATTGCGGTGTAATGTGTACTTAAAAAAAAGCATCCTGATGGTCGTTGCCAACTAATTATCGTCTCTATCCAGAATGTTTGAAAAAATTCGTGAAACCCAACAATTCCACATAATCCGACTGAAAATGATGTAAATTGATTAGTGCTTTAATTACTAATCAGCAAACTGTTAACCTTGTTCCATAAAAAGATCTTGGGAAGATTTGTTTTGAAACGATATATTAGCATCCTGTAATATATTAGTGCAAAAGATTTGTAAAAACCGTTCCGTTGTAGATTTATTATATTTCTCAGCTAAGGCATCCATTTGTGCTTCACAGCCGTACTAAAAAGTTATAATGACCATGCATTACATTTACATTTATTAGTATATACTACACTATTACACCTACCAATTTTCCAATTAATAAGTACAAATATTGATGGGTGATATAATAATCATTGTGTCCCGCTTCCGTAGCGTAATGCCAACAATCTAACGATATATTGCAACTGCAATGAAACAAATTAAGTACAATAAATAAAACAGTCCAACAGAGTTACTTATGGTTCCATTCGTGTATACAGTTGTCTGATTTAAGCCCATTTGGTAAAATGGGATCCCGGCTCTGATACAATAATGACTTATTTGTGTTTCGTAATCGCCCCCAATGATACCATTTCTCTCGTTTAAATAAGACATCACCCACATCTAGAACACAATTAAGTATTGTAATTGAATGAATTATTTTTATTACACTTTTCTTACTTTGAAAATATGCTGCATCTCTCCGTTTTAAGCTTGCAATTGCTGGGAATAAAATCTCGTTTGTTTCATTTTTAATATCGTACAACCTGCGGATGAACTTGGAAATTTTTGAAAGTTCGTTGGGAAAACAATTATTCAATATGTTATCCAGAAATACACTTATCTGTGCTATACAAAATACCGTTAGTAACAGTGTAAATGAACTCGATCATTTAACACACTGTACTGTTCTATTACATAAGAATTAAAAAATACCTTCTGCTACAAATATTCCAAATATGCCATCAAGGTTAGCTTCTTCTGAGTAGATTTTGAAGTAATTTGTAATTTTGGAAACCGAATCAATTACCCTTGATAATAAATCTTCCTTTATGATTTCTTCAGCGTTAACGTAAAAACCAACAAAAAAGAAGAGCAGATTAAAAGTTGCCATTTCGGTAACAAAGGACATAAAAAAATCAGTATTTCATCAGTCTGATTTCCGAGCATTTAACCTATTTTAATGTATTGAGTAAACGCCAATTGGCGTCATTTTTTGCAGGTTCAAGGATATGCAATCAGGAAGTGTACAAATTTAGAAAATTTACACCATCTAGTTTAATAAAAAAAACATGGGTCAAGTTAAGGTGAAACAGATTTGTGAATGAACATGTAAACGTAAAATCTTGCTGCTTCCCTGCAATACTCCCGTCTTATAGAAGGTGATTCAAAAAAGTACAATTAAGAACTGGCCATTAAAGTTTATCATTCAAACATAAATTTCTTCAATTCAAATGAGGCAAAATGTATTTTTCAATTGTAGGAACATCGTAAACGTAATAGTAATGTGGAAGGTTAGGAATCGTATGCGTGGTGATTGCTTGTTTCTCATCAAGAGTGCGTAGTCCAAACGAGTCTTTCTTATAAACCACCTATGTACATATAAAAAATTTGTATAAATAATATTCAAACTACGACTTTTCAAAATTACATCCTGATCTCTCATTTCTACAATATTGCCTTCAACGTCACAATAACCGAAATGACTGCAGTAAAAAAAACTCGTAATTAGTTAATGCTGCAAACGATTTAAAAATGAAAATTACCTTGATTGCCATGGTTTAATAAACCCATCATCTGGTCCCCCAATCAGTACAAGTCTACGGACTCTTGAAAAATTTCTTTTGAATCCTGAATTTAAAAAAAAAAAAGGTAAACACAAACATATTGTATCATTAGTATGCATACTGTCGCGATCCGGATGTTCTTTCTCGTTATTAAGTATTGGCAAAAATTGATTGGCTTCCACATACAAGGATAAATGATTGGGATCTATAATTATAATAATTTTAAATTTTCTGTACTATTCAATTCAATTTTTTAAAAGTTGCAATCGCCAAGGTCTTAATTAAATAATAATTGCTCACCTTTCCAATATTCAGGTACAGATAATTTTTGAAAACAGCCAGTGTAAAAAAACCTTCAAGACAAAATAAGAAATAAATTAACTCAATGCGGTGTCGCAATTTCAAGTGAAACACTACCTGTATACATTTTTAACAAGTGTTTTATAGCCGGGTAACCAAGACTTAAGTATTGGTACTAAAAAATATTTAGATTTAGTGTCAAATGCTATTTTTAAAAAAATTTTATATTACTTCCAAATTGTCCCATATGTGGTCCTGCTATTGAGATAAATGTATCAACATTATGTTTATCCGACGTTTCCAAAACACCCCTTGATAGTAATGCACCTAAAAATGATTTTTTAGGTTTAAAAAACGAATACCGTCAAAACAACAAGTGCATACCTTGAGAAACTCCGATTAAGTGAATTCCTTCGGGATGGTCAGCGCAAATCTTCTCAATTATCTCTTTACACTTCTCCACTTGTTTCCATAATGGCGCCAGACTACTTAACCCATTATATACATTAATAGCTTCTACAGAAGTTCCCGGATGTTTCTGTAAATGCAAGCAGAAGCTTTATTAAGAAAAGCGTGGTTTAATAGGGAACTAATTGAGTTGCAATAGCATCTACTTTAGTGATAAAAATTCAAGTGCCTTAGGCTTGGCCAATTAAAGCCAAACAGGAAAACTGTTTTGGAGGAGGAAGTAAAGTGCAACAGATTTTTTACTGTCACGCGAATACATAAGATTTCGTTTGTGCAATTAAGCAGGTAAGGGGGAATTTTTAGTTGATTGAGAGTTTTAAAAATTAAGTAAATTGATTTTGAAGATAAAATTTTGTCAAACTGACTCTTTTTAATGCATTTTGCAATATTTATAACAATAAATTTTATAGTATGTATAATTCATACAAATAATTATGATTTCAATTAGCTGAAAAATTAGTTTATAATTAACATTAAGTTGATCGAACTTTTCCTTATTAATTAGATTAAATGAGCTGGTGGAGCACAAATTGTGAAATATAAAAAAATTGCTCAAAATAAAAAAATATATGCATTCAAAAGAAGAAGAAAAGAGTAATTCAAAAATGGGTCAATGCTCCCCATTTACTTGGGGTCGGATCCCCCAGTGACATAGTTTACAAAAAATAATTTAAATATTTTTCGGTTATTATTATTAAGTTCATTATTACACCAATACTTTAATGAATAGTAATGAAAATGACCATGAAAAAATTTTAAATAAAAAGAAAGAATTTCTCTAATATTCTCCGAATTTTAGAGGAAGCGATACTTCTTTAATTACATCTTTCCTCTCTTCCGTTTGACCTCTTTACTTATGGGTCACATTATTCAAAACAAAAAATATTTTCAAGACTTATTTTAATATTATAGGATATAAAATTTTACCTCTTGTAAAACATCAGCAAAAAAATGCAATGATCGCCCACAATCCAACAGTCCATGAATACAAACAACTGGTTTATATTTTGAATTGGTATTTTCAGAAAATTCTTCAAGTGGCTCTTGTTTTCGCCAAAAGTACATTCGGTAAATTGTTAGCCTAAGGCTGATGACAATCCCAAGCACTGCAACGAGGAGGAAGCCAACACAAAAAATCACCTACAATAAAATTATAAGGAAATGAACTGAACTCACGTAAAACAATTTACCTGAACATTGTTAAAGGGCATATCTACTGTATATTTCCCATCAGAAAAAGGTTTAAATTCGTCCATTTTGTTAGTTTGGAAAGGATATGAACTTGAAAATTCAATAAGAGAGTAAAATAAAAAAATAGGAAATAAATGAGCGCTCATGTTCAAGGGCTGCTGGCTGGAGCACGTAAAGAGTCACCACTACCACCACCTGGGCGCTCCTGATTAATTTCTCTTCGGAGTTTTTCCTCTATCGTCATACATAAGCGTAATGTATGTAGGTTGCATTCAAAAAATTGTACCTAACTGCTCCCTCTTACTTTCAATTACAATAACTCCTCATGAAATATTCTAAACTGATTAACATCAAACTTTTTTTCTCAAATTATGCAATTTTTACTTTCTTTTTTTAAAATATTCTCAGATTAAAACATTTTTACAATTATTCAGAAAATTTTAAAATACTTCACATGTGACAATAAAACAATAGAAACAAAACTTATCAATTTTTTTCATTTTCGCGAGAAAAAAAAAATTACGCAGCCTTTATCTTGTCTCGTCTATAAATCATAAACCAACATAAACAGGATGGGCTAAATTCTTGGGTACGCGGCTAATCGTACTCCAGTATTGTGTAACGACATCAAACGTATGTAAATATCGAGCTTTATCCAATGCAAAAATTATAGATTTCCACCCCACTGTTGAAACAATCCACTCTGGCACTTTCCCTTTCGTACTTACGCAAAACCATTCATCGTTATTTAAATCAAGCTTGTATAAGCATTCAGGCCTGTAATATTTATAAGCGTATAAATGACCATCAGCAACAGCGTACAAATTTTCCAATTTCATTTCATCTTCGCAAGGCAGAGATTTTGCTAATGTCCAAGTTGTTGTCTTCCAGTTGTAATATTCGGGTTGACAACAACCACCGCCAGCAATAAAAATGTTGTCGTTTATTACAAATCCTTGCCCATTCTTATCCCGACATTTCCTCAAAACTCTCAAAGGTGACCAAGAGTTATCCGGTTTTCTTAAGTCAAGATATTCAACAATAGTCAACCCATGGTTGCCAAATCTACCAATCCCTCCTGCGACGTAAAGATAATTATCGTGACCTACAATTGTAGGTGTCATTCTGGGCACATCAAGATCAGGAAGATGTCTAAACTCTAAAGTTTCCATGTTAAAATACGAAGCTCGAGCTAATTTATTACCCCGGAAGTCTTCTCCACCAATAAAAAAAATTTTATCTTCGTAAATGCTAATTCCAGGGTGGTCTTCTAACGACGCACCTGTGTCTTGTAAATCAGTCCACTCATTTAACATGAAATTGTACTTAACGAAAACTGCCCTGTTGGATTCATCTCTTCCAACGACGACGATATTTTGCTCATGGCCTGTAGTCAAATCCAAACTTGGTACGATATTAATCGCTTTCTTCAATTCTTCGTTCATTATTCCTTGCCATTCGCACGGCATGACTGTCTCTTTAATTTCACTGAAGGCGATAATTTTATTTCTCAGTTCCTCTTTTAAAAATCTGCTCTCCCCACAACCAATAAAAAATTTGCCTTGGAGTAAGACAGTTGCCAATGTAATTGTGATCTTTTCAAAATTTATCAATGACAGTAATCTGCAAAAAATTTTAATTATCACAAAAAAAAAAAAAAAAAAAATAGCTCTCTACCTATTGAGATTCGTTCTTCTGTCTTCCGGGTTAAAATTAACCCATGTCAACAATATTCGCAATAAATTGTCGTGGCATTTTAATGATTCGGAAACACTGTTGAAAATTTGGTGCAAATGTGGTTCACTCATGTCAGCGAATTCAGCAGGCACCCACACGGCTTCTATGTTTTCGCATAGAAAATTCAATACTTTTTCTTCAGCTTCTTTGTCGTCCAAACGAAGCGCAAGTTGCATGGCATAATTAAAAGTTGCCTCATTCAAATTCTTCATTATATGATCCAAGACTGCTCTTTCTATAGCGAGTAATTTCCAAGTGGCACTGCTTTTAACTAGACAATTCAGATGGGCTACTGTAAAATTTCCTAATTCCATTTCGCCTGTGTAAATGAATGAGAGTAAGGCTTCCAAAACGCAAGGCTCGAAGTCATTTAACTCCACACTGTTCAACGATTTGCGTTCGAACACTGGACGAACGACGAATATCTCGTGAAAAAATTCACACATTGATGCCAAGATGAATTTATGGGCCCCAAATTCTTTAGACCGACAGATTAACTTGACATCTGTGTACATGTTTTCTTGGCGAAGTTTGTTAAGTTCATTGCGAAATAAAACTTCATTACCATATATTTTGGATGGATGTTGAGTTTGACGGTCAAAAGTGAAACTTCTTCTCATATCGAAGTTGTTAATTGACACTTTATTGTCGAATTTATCGAGTACGAATGTTTTCGGCATTTTCACTGTATAATTTTAAAAATTGACAAAATATGAAACAGGCTGCACAAAACTGAACTCAGGAAAGATACTGTTTAAACTGTTGTCATGGCCACGAAATTTACAATAGTGCATGCAGCAACAATACCCTTTGTAGTGATAATTTTTTTCCCTTTCACATTACTCAAGTCTCTCTAAACAAAATTTAAACTCTTCCAACTCCACATTTAAATTGTCCATAGGATTTTGCTAGTTGTGAATTTAATTTGTAACTGACTAGTTAAATGTGTAGTAGAACTCGGCATAATAAATATTTCAAAAACAAATCCTTATTCTGGCATTACAGTAAAAATGAAAGTTACAAGATAAAAGAAAATATCGTACATTACCAGTCCAACTCGTCAGACGATGTTATCTTTCCCAACACAAAAGTCTGGCTATGTATTATAGATGCGACTCAGCTTATGTAACCGCGTGATAAAAAAAACTCCGATCATCCTAAATCTCAGCTCATTGTACCCTGTGATAAACAAAACTGCAATCATTCTAGGTCATTGTAACCGTGATAAACAAAACTCCACTCATCTAAAGTTTACTAATTTAAATAAAGTAATGGATAAATAACGGAAGTTCACATACAAGAAAGCAATACTCACATATTAAGTTTTTCCCCTGTACAGTTAAATCAAGTAAAAGTATTTCAATTAATGCAACCAGAAGGCTTGGTACCCTCTAACACAGGTCAATAGAAAACCAACAAATCACGTCATTGCTTAGACAGTTTGCCTCTATTCCTATTTATATGAGCAATATTAACTTCTGTCATGAGAATGACCAACAATTTCATTTTCAAATGGTTTATTTAGAAATATTCTACAGAAATTATAATTCTATTAGATTTCAACAGCTAATTCATTTTTCAAACATCTAACAGAAAAGAATGGAATGAGTTCTGCAATGCAGAATGCCTCGTCTGGATCTCGCCTAAATCGAAATTATAAAAAATACAAAACAAAATATTTTGTTTTTGCTCCACCCTTTCTCATGAACACACTAAATTTTACTAATCATCTTTCATTTAGAAATCCATTCCTCCCATTCCACCTCCCATGCCGCCCATTCCTCCCATTCCAGGCATAGGCTTATCTTCCTTAGGTATTTCAGTTACTACTGCTTCTGCAGTCGTTAAGAGCGAGGCTACACCAGCTGCATCCATAAGTGCTGTACGGACAACCTAAGAAAAGAAAAGTTACTTTCAGATACTCAACAATTTGCCATTCACTTACTTTCGTTGGATCTATAATGCCACTTGATATCATGTTTACATAACTGCCGTGGAGTGCGTCATAACCCGTTTCATTCGCTGAATCTATTACTTTTTGAACAACTACTGCGGCATCTACCCCAGCATTCTTGGCAATTTGTTGCGTGGGCATTTTTAAGGCCTTTTTGACTATATCAATTCCTAAACGAAAAAATTTAACAAATGTTTTTGTTTCTAAAAATCACCTACAAACCAGTTCTTTGATCTTGATTATCAGGTTTCAAAGCATCCAATGATGGCAAACAACGCAGCAATGCAACACCACCTCCTGGAACGATACCCTCAGCAATGGCGGCTCTAGTAGCATTCAATGCATCGTTGACACGATCTTTCTTTTCATTCACTTCGAGTTCACTTGATCCACCAATCTATAAACCATATCTTAATCAAATATACCCCAATAGGTGTTTTATTCGGTGTTTACCTTTAAAACAGCAACGCCGCTCGCAAGCCTTGCAAGACGTTCACTCAATTTTTCTTTTTCATATTCAGATTTGGTTAATTCTATTTCATCCCTAATTTCAGATACTCGCTTTTCAATTTGGCTTTTTTCTCCTAGTCCCTAAATTACAAAGGAAATGGTTAGTAAGTAATGCCCAAAGCCCGCACTCTAAATAACGTACTCCAAGAAGCAATGTATCGTCTTTGGTTATGACCACTTCCTTGACTCTACCGAGGTCCTCACCACGAATATTTTCCAACTTTGTGAAATTAGCATCGTCTCCGAATAAAGTTGCTCCAGAAGATATTGCAATGTCTTGAAGTGTGTTCGTACGGTTATCTCCGAAACCGGGCGCCTTCACTGCAGCTACTTGCAGTCCTACCTTTAACCTAATTTCATATGCATTATTAGTATAGAAATTAGTATAAGAGGGTGTAACAAACCTGTTCAAAACCATTGTACTTAGGGCTTCGCCATCAACATCTTCAGCAATGATAACTAAAGGCTTGCGTTGAGAATTAGCTAATTCCAATGCAGGAATAATAGCCTGAATTCCGGATATTTTTTGAGAGCATAAAAGAACCAAACAATCTTGATACTCAACTTTGGCACCTTTAATTACAACGTAATTAGTGAAAATTTTGTAAATTATCAAGTTATTTACCTTTGGAGGTGTTGATGAAGTAAGGTGAAATGTAACCGCGATCAAATTTCATTCCTTCAGTTACTTCCAATTCATCTTCCAGAGTTTTGCCATCCTAAATAAATTTCTTGTATATGAGTACACGATATGATAAAAAAATATATCATTTACCTTCACAGTTATAACTCCATCACGTCCTACTCGTTTCATGGCATCAGCTATTAAATCACCAATCTTTTTGTCTCCATTAGCTGAAATCATTGCAACCTGTGCAAAACAAAATTTTACATTTAAAGTTTTAAAGAGTTTAAAAAAAATTTATATATACCTGCGCAATTTCTTCTGGAGTTGTAACTGGTTTCGACATTTTTTTAAGTTGTCCAACAACTTCGTCAACCGCTAACATTACACCTGTTTGAAAGTATTAAATGTTTGTTTAAATTAAGTGTTTAAAATGTATTCAGATATATTACCTCGTCTGATTTCAATAGGATTTGCGCCTTTGCTAATTTTATCAAATCCTTCTTTAGCAATGGCTCTTGCCAATACCGTGGCTGTTGTCGTTCCGTCTCCAGCTGCTTCATTCGTATTGTTAGCTACATCTTGGACTAATCTGGCACCAATATTTTGAAATTTGTCTTTTAATTCAATTCCTTTTGCTACAGTAACACCATCTTTGGTAATTTTTGGGCTTCCCCAGGATTGTTCTAAAATAACATTTCGGCCCTAGAAATATTCCAGATTTATCGTTAGCCGGATTGTTCTTTCATAGAATTTAGTCCAATTTAACCTTTGGTCCCATTGTGACGGCAACCGCGTCGGCCAAAATGTCGACTCCCTGCAACATAAGAGCCCGCACGTCGGGTCCAAATTTAATATCTTTAGCTGCATAAGATCGGGCTAATGCAGGAGAAAGCTGTTTAACTACAGATGAACGTAGAAGAGAAGGAAGACGATACATGATTGATTAACCTAAAAAAGAAAAAAAAATTATGTAATTTTATTTTTACGGAATTTTATATTTGTTTTGGAAACAACGGCCACCGTGAAAGAGGTTTTGGCTATATTGGAAAAAAAATGAAATAACTACGCTCACATGGCATCCATTGCGATGCAATTTCTTAGGCTTAACACTAACCCACCCCGGCTTTTCCATTCTTCTTACAAAATTCAAGACTAGTACAGCTAACATAAAATTGCGAGAAATACTTACGACAAGAACTATTAAGTCGCAACGATAAAATAAAGTTAAGCACAAATTCTGAACCGAATTTTAAGATGTTCTCACCACGTGCGATTGCCACTATAGTTAATGGAATTTCAAGCGGCAGATGATAGTACTAGAGCATTCACCTAAGCCCTGGAATATGAATAACGTTGCACTCATTACTTAATAATAATTGTTTACGTATCCTGAATAGGATCAATTGAGTAAAAAACGATGGAATTTAAGGTAGTTGGCTTATAATTTCATTTAAATGTTGTTAAACCATACAAATTGAAAATTAAATTTATTTGTTTTCGTTAGAAGTTTGAGAAGCTCGTTCAGGGCCACTTTTCGAGAATCTTCTGTGCGCATGAGGCTGATGCAATACTCTTGAATAGGAGAGTTCATTTTTTAAACTAAATTTTATTTTATACTTTTGATATGACATTAAAAACAATTATCATGAAGGCTAAATATTTTAATGTTTTTGGTAATTAAAATTCAAATTATTAACTTTAAGACCTCTATATACGCATGCGCAGTATATAGTAGAAGGCCATGTGCGAAACTTGCACTTGAGCGTGCACAGACTCAGAAGAAATCTTTGAACTTTATTCGAAAACTCGCAGTCGCTATTCATTCCAAAAATGGTATACCTATAGTGATTACCTATTAATCCTTCATTTATAAGAACATATAGCATAGATGTACTCTCTCATACATAACAAAAAGCTCTTTGCAAAATCATACTTTTAACCATTATTCCTTTTTTTTTTTTAAAGGCCAGTCACCTAAGAAAATTGGTCCCACTTTTCGATCGCGTATTAGTTGAAAGATTTGCAGCAGAAACCAAATCCAAAGGCGGAATTATGATTCCAGAAAAAGCTTTAAGCAAAGTTTTAAATGCAACTGTAGTTGCTACAGGACCGGGTTCCAGAACACCAGTAATTTAAACTTTGCGAGCGTGAAGACGTTCTTATTTATTACAAAATGCTTCACATTTAATTTCAGAAAGGAGATGTGGTTCCTGTCAGTGTGAAAATCGGAGATAGAGTTCTGTTGCCTGAATATGGTGGAACAAAACTCAATATAGACGATAAGGTATGAATAAGGATTGTTATAATTTGGAGTGAAACTACTCACCACTTTCTTGAAAATATTTTATAGGAATATTTTATTTTCCGAGACACTGACATACTTGGAAGATGGGAAGAATGAAACGTGTAGAGATGTTCAATTCCGATCGCCTGTGTAGTTGGGATGAGAATGTATTAGAATACCGATATGGTCAAAATACTTGTGTAGCTTTAAATAAATAAAATTTCGGTTTCACAAAAAGAGAGAACATTACCTTTATTCGAATGACTGCTCCGTTCTTTCTTCGCGTCTTAACTTTTGCAGCGTAAAATTTTGGATTAGACAATTTATTTGGGTTTGTAATAGATACATGAAGACCCTTATTTATGCGAAGTGCAACTCGACGATTCTACATACACTAAAATCTATCTACTCTGCTCACTTATCTTTTTTCTTTTTACAAGTTTAATTTAAATCTTTATAAGTAACCAATGTCTTTTTTCTCAAATACTTCATATCTAATTTAACAAACTGAATTTGTGCTTTCCTTAAAATACCAGTAACAATAATAATTTAGGCACTACAAAAAATATCTTTTAAAAACTATTCACAATCCAAAATATTTTGAGCAAAAAATTCTACGATTTGTACGCTTTGATTAACATTAACATGAAATAAACCTATGACGTATGATCAATTCTTGGTATTTCTACCGTAATATCCAATATGGTATACAAATTTTAGTGGAAATAAATTAGTTAAAAATTCACTTATTTAAAAAGTTTACAAAAATGTTTACTGGCATATGTTTTGGCAATATCATAATTTCTTTTTCAACTCGGTTAATAAAAAAAAAATTAAACTACCGATAAATTTTTTTAAGGTGTTCTCTAAGAGTCTTCGTGCGACTACAGCAATTTAGTTCCAGTTCATTTATTTGGCTGCAAACTTCTTAAGGCCGTCCGTTGACATAGATTTTGGCCTTTCCAATGGCAGACCCAAGGCACGATCCCAAATCAAACTAGCCATTACGCCAAGTGCACGTGAAACACCAAATAATACTGTGTAATAGCTCATTTCTTTCATTCCGAAATACTGAAATAAAATTATCATTATAAAAAACATTTTTTGAATGGAAAAATGTTTTTATATACTTGAAGTAAAACGCCACTGTGGGCATCCACATTGGGCCATGGATTTTTAACTTTTCCAGTCTCCATCAATATGGGCGGCACTAATTTATAAATTTGTGCAACCAGCTTGAAGAGAGGATCGTTTGGTAAATGTTTTAGAGCGAACTCTCTTTGACAAGAATAACGGGGGTCGGTTTTACGCAGTACAGCATGGCCATAACCAGGTACAACCTAATTAAAAAGTATGATTTACACATTCATCTTTTAGGATGGTAATATACTATACTTGGCCAGATTTAAGAGTTTTCCAAATGAAGTCCTTAAGCTGCTCATCAGTTACATTTGACCCAAGTTGTTGCTGCAATTTAGTCAACCACACTAATACTTCCTGCGTCAGAAATAGTTGTCAATTTTAATGTTTGAAAGAGTTTTTTAACAACGTCATTACTTGATTTGCAAGCCCGTGTAATGGACCAGCAAGGCCATTCATTCCGGCAGCAAATGATAAATAAGGATCAGAGAGTGCACTGCCGACAAGATGGGTAGCATGAGCACTAACATTACCACCTTCGTGATCACTAAAAAAAAAAGAACAAAATTTTTTTAAAGTTTTATATAACAACGAACTTCAAAAAGTTATTTTTATCACTATGCTATATTTGGCCAATAACTTGCCAGTGCCAAATAGACAGCATAATATTCTAGTCCCTAGTTTTTTCTTTACCTATGTATAGTTAAATACAATCGCATTAATTCAGTAAATTGTGGATTATCAAATCCAAGCATCTGTGTAAAATTCGATGACCAGTCTTTGTTCATATCTATGTTTCCAATGGGTGATCCACCTTTGTATAAGTTTCTATAGATGATAGCAGCAACAGACGGAAGTTTCGCACAAAGATCCATCGCATCTTCGTACACGTACTGCAAGACATTTTATGTTACTTAAATTTTATTAGCCAGAACGTTTTTTTCTTCATTACCTCCCAATATTTAGCTTTATTAACACCCTCAGAATATGCACGGGCAAATTTGCTTTCACTGTTTAAGGCAGTAATTGCCGCACTAAACTGTGACATCGGATGCAAGTTCTTTGGAAAGTTTTTTAACATGGTAACCACATGTGCTGGGATTGCGGCTCGTTGATTCCATGCTCGTGAAAGAGACTTAACCTAAAATGAAACAAAAGATAACAACGATTAAAGTCAATCAATGAATACGTATAAAAGTCACTACTCATCTGTTTAATACAAATAGTGATTAAATATATGACATTAACCTGGTTATCATTAGGAACATCGCCAGTTACTAGCAGCCAAAACAAGCCCTCGGGTAATGGCTGTTCACCACCTTGAGCCTTGGGTAATAATTTCTGGCACTCGGGAATCGAATATCCCCGGAAACGAATACCTTCTTCAGGATCGAGAACAGATGTTTCTGTTACTAAAGCTTTCATACTACGCATTCCTCCATAAACCTGGAACGAAATGTAAATGTAAATTAATAAAAATCATCGACACCAACCTTAAACATGTACCATATCTACAGTGATTTCACCGATAACTTTGGAGCCAGATTGCTGACGAAATTCTTTAACAACTTTTTGATGAGCAGGGATTTTCTGGGCCAACACTGCTTTTAAATCCTAAAAATGAATAATAAATAATAAATAAGAATCTTTATTTATTCACGGTTCAGACATGTGCAGGCGCTATCAGTTCAAACACGTGCAGGCCCTATCAGTTCAAACACGTGCACGCGCAATTAACAAATTTGACTATCACACTGATAAAATGTATCAAAGTGGTAATCTGCATCTAACTAGTTGTTTCAAAGGTTTCTCATGTTTCTTTAACTTTTTTTTTTTATTGGACATCATTATTGTATTAACAATGCGAGTCAGATTTAAATTTTCAAATAAAAATCGAACACAGATTCTTTACACGGTGACAACAATAGGAAGTTTACGATTTTTTTAGTACATTCATAGACTCGCATTACCAGTATCGTAGTGTCCATGTTTCACCCATCACAATCTCTCGTGCAGCTTTCAAGAGAAAAGAGAAAGGCAGAAATCTCAGAAAGGAGTTTTTTAACACAATTTATTCCTAAACAATGCTGTCTATCGTGCTTCACTTAACTACAAATGTTTAACTTCAATTTATTTCGTCTAATGTTTTAAAAAGGCGGTTAAAAGTGTTTCAAGCTTCAATAACGCTTTGAGCATGACTTAATTAATATAATTAGTAGCAAGGTTTTTTAAAACCTAATACTTACCGTATTATCCGAAACATTTCGCACAGATATGTAAATGGCGGGAAGAGATTTCTGTAATAAATAAAAAATTATTAGCTTTTCGGATAGTTTATTGACCATATTGAGCCTACTCTGAAAATGCAAATTCAAATGCGCTAATGAGAACTTTAAAAATGACACTCGGAATTTAGTAAATTGCGAATTTTGGCTTAATAAACCATGACATTTTAAAACTGAGCTGAAATAAGGTGAGGTATGTTTGAAACTCGTATGATATTCCATACTCCATTCGGAGTTGAATAAAAGCACTATTTCCGCCAGCAAAGAAAAACGTTTTTTAAATTTACAAAATTGCTTATTATTCGAATGATACCTGATTTTGGGGGAGAAGCCTAGTCGCAAAAACTCGGAGAAGAGTCATGACTGCTGCCTTACTATTAACTTGAAATTTTAAATTAAAATGAGTAAAATCGAAATATTAGAGGTCACTCCACGGAGACTCCTACGCCAAATGTCTTGTCTCGCGACAAGACGAGAAACTCGATTACTTTCTCCTATACGAATTGCTAAGCACCAGCTCAGCACTAAAGAATTTGTGTTATTTTGTGTACATTCGTGATAAAACACGATGTTGTATGACGTCAGACTAAAAACCCCAACACCTGCAGTGCGTCATAATTCAGTGTTTTTCTACACATTTGAACGAAACGGTGTCGTCATTGTACAAGCGTTTCTAAATTACACATGCAAGTCTAGCTACAGAGATATGTCTGGAACTATTGCCTTACTTTTCTTCGGCTATCCTTGCTCTTTTGATAGATAGATCATTCCAGACATGCTGTAGACTTTGCTAGCTATCAGAAGCAAAGGTTTGTTTTAATAACTATAACAAATACTTGCACAATTTTTAATATTTAATTTTATAAATAATATGTTGCACTCTATCACTTGTAATATTCTTACCATCATTAAATCTAATTTTGTTTTGCATTATTGAGATCTGTAAACCGCAATTACCATCCCATACTCATAGTTATTAAACGTAAAACCCGATGTTATTTTAAGCCCTATTTTTAAAATAGCTGCACATAATAAATCATAATTATTTTTTAATTAATGTTTTGTTGTCATTTATTTTAGAATTAAGTAAAAGCTTAGTGAACTAAGTACCATAATGGTCATAATTGATTATTATTATTTATTTACTCACCCGCTTGTGTAACTTTCGAATGAATACAGCTGTATTACTTCGCTTTACTTTATGCCTAGAAGGGTACACCTTAAAACTCATTGTCACAATTTAAGAAACCAATAATTTTGTTGTTTATCACAATTCAGACTTGGGTATCTCCCTCCAACATGACTTTGTTGTGCGTCTGCTACAAATAGTATAAGTAAATAAGGCTGTGAATTGAAACAGTGCCAAAACTTATAAATAAAAGTTACCTACTTTTCTGATAAAACACAAAATAGATTAAGAAAGCCAATCGTAAATGTCACTTTGTTTACAATTTCCATAGTCACATTTCCCAGCATCCACCTTTGAATAAGACGTATACGGCATTGATAGAATAACTGAAATATAAGTAAACTGTTCTACTATTTATAGATGGACAAAGCTCAACGAGCATCTTGTGATACATTTGTTGTTTTACCTCCTGACACTGCACACGGCTGCATAGTATTTGGAAAAAATTCTGACAGACCTAGTGGTGAGGTGCAAGAAGTAGTTTATGTTGAAGCAAAAGATTATCAAGCTGGAACTAAACTTCAGGTTGTTATTCCAATAAAAAAACGAGTTGTTTTACAGTATGATGAAATTACTTTCACGATGCTATCTAAACATGGCAATAAAACATTAACCTACATCATACCTTCTAATAAAATAAACTCCGCGTTTTATTACTTACGTTGCAAATACTACTTACACAAATTAATAAAGATTTTTTTGTTAATTAGTGCACTTACATCGAGATCCCGCAAGTGTCTCATACGCACGCTGTTATTCTCAGTAAGCCTTCATGGATGTGGGGAGCCGAAATGGGAGCTAATGAACACGGATTGTGTATTGGTAATGAAGCCGTGTGGACCAAATTGAATGGACCAGAAGATCATGATGAAAAGTTGTTGGGAATGGATCTTTTACGGTGATTTGCTAAATTTACGTTATGTTGTTGGTTATATAATTTGGGTTTTTTTAGATTGGGACTTGAACGTGCAACAACAGCAAAAGAGGCTGTTGATGTGATCGGTGCTTTGTTGACTACATTCGGTCAGGGAGGACCCTGCTCTGATACGATGCCTTCGTTTGTGTACCACAATAGTTATTTAATGGCTGATCGTAAAGAAGCTTGGGTTATGGAAACAACAGGAAATGTGTGGGCTGCGGAGCAAATCACTTGTAAAATTTTTCTTTTGGTAAAATTCTGTCAATTGATTGTAAATTGTTTATTTTGTAGCTGGTCAAAGAAATATTTCGAATTGTCTAACGATTACGACGAAAATTGATGCAATGTCTCCCAACCTTAAAGAGTTTGCAGAAAGTAAAGGGTTTTGGAAAGCTTCAGATGGCGAGTTTGATTTCACCAAAGTTTATGGGGAGCAAAATGGTTCCGATTGTCTCAGGTTGAACGGTGGACGAAGATTATTGAAGAGATTATGTGAGGCTGGTAAGAACAACGTTTAAGGTATTCCTAGAACTAAATTCTTTTTTATTATTTTATTTTTGCTTTTGGGCAAAAAAATTAACTTTTAATGTTATTTTTCTTTGTTACTACTGTTTGTGTTTTATTTCTGGGTTGGTTTCTTTTAATTTCATTACGCTTACATATTTATTTTGCACTTATAGGCAGTTTTGGCTTAAAGCAGATGTTTTCTGTTCTCCGTGATAGGAAAAGTGGTATCAATATGCAATCAAGCACTACAGGGAGTCAGGTATTACTAAAGAAAAAGAAATTGAAATACTAACCTGACACCCAAAATGGTATAGCGACCATTCGTAATACAGGTTTGTCTTACGTCTTAAAAAATATAAACTACGTATTATGAATGGTTTTCACTGTTAGCATATGCACTACAAATAGGTTGACGGTGAAATTATCAAAGATCTTGCAACGTATTGCAAACTATGCTTGTTGTAAGGCCTTTAATTGAAACCTTGAACACTGAATATTTTGTATTCAATTTATGTGCAATATGCTTTCAGGTAATTTCAGTATAAAGGATATGTGCTCGGTTCTGCGAGATAAGGAAGCTGATATTTGTAGAAGTATAAATGATGAATTTCCTACTACTGCAAGTCAGGTACTATCAAGATTCAAAGATTAATTAAAAATTTTTATTCAATACATTTAAACATACCTAATACTGAATATAGACCATTTTCCTTTGGATTGCTCTAAAAAATGTATTGACTTGATGAGTTTAACTTTTTTTTAGGTGTCAGTGCTTTCACCACCTGAATCGAATCAGCCATGCTGTCATTGGTTTACTGCAACTCCTGACCCGGAAAAGTCAGTCTTTAAACCATTTATCTTTTGCCCTGGTGTGAACATGCCGGTGCATACCGCATCTCCAGTAATTCCTGATGCAGAAGATCCAGCGAAGGTTAAATTACTGAAAGAAAAGTGACAAGTAAGGGAGAATTAATCACACTGTTGAATTTTAGGTAAAACCACGCTTTCAGAAAGTTGTAGATCGTCGCCACAATCTTTACAAGTTGCATGAAAAAGCGATCTCGAAAGCGGAAGATAGTGATGAGAGTACATTGTTTGACACCCTACGAGAGTTGGAGGCTCGAAGTATTGAAGAAACGCAAACATTTCTTTCCACGTTTACTGAAAACAATTACCAAGAAGTTCGTGACTTACTTAAGGATGTTGTCGACGCTGAAATGAAGTTTTACAAGTAGCGAAGATACTTGAAACTCGGAGAATAATAGTAATTGACGTATTATGTATGCAAACTAAAATGCCTGAAATGTTAATTAATTTGCGTTCGCAACGTCAGAACAAATGTTATTTATTTTTAAAACACTTTGCATGTAAAGTGTGTTAAATAACAACAAGTGCTGAAAATTGATTGAATATGCGAATAAATGCAATTGTATAAAGAACATTCGGCAATGTAACAAAATTGGACAAAATACCTGTCATTTTGATGTTATTTTTCATACTTTTTCCTAATAATGAGAAATTTTGGAAGATAACTTGTTCGTAATATAAAACTTAAGTTTATACTTCCTTACTTAATATACTCTCGTTATCAATGATGTGATACTAAAAGGTTTTTTTAATATCTTATATACGTGTATCTTTTGAAAATTTTGAACGTAAACAAATATTAAATGCTGTTAGCAGCTTTTAAAAAATAGTGCCGCTTGATTATAAATAATGATAATGGACAAAATTTAATGAGATGGAAAACGGGTAATATTGTTAATGTTTTTTGAATATTGCTATTAATTAAGTTGGTGATGAAAGACACTTTTAAACACTGTGTACTGCTTTAATGGCATGCATTGGAAAATAATGCTGAAATAAAATTGCTTATAGATGTAGCAAGTGAAATAGCTCGTTTTTTTTCAAATTATTGTGAAGCGAACTTACACTAAATTTACCACCTGCAATTAGAATAGTATTTTAATTATCGGTTTCGTAACAAGACATTATTCAAAAAAATATTGCAAAAAAAAGTTCCGGATACTTTAATTTTTTTTTATTTTTCAGTAAACAGAATTTTAATTAAACACTTAATTAAATCGTAGCGCATGTGTAATTAAAGGTTAAAAAAATTAATAATAAAAAGAAGGGCAAGATGTGTAATCGCACGAAGATTTTTAACGAGAAGTCTTTTACTTTGCTTTAATTGATTTTAGCCATACACTCAATTAAAACAATTCCAAAGACGACACGTTGAATTAATAACTACGTTCATTCAATGGACCTTGGACTAAGAATTTAATATTTAATTTCTCAGCTTATGGTCACAAATGCGCTGTTTGTCTGCTGGCATTTATAATTTAACTTTATTATTACTCTATAATTTTTTATTCAATAGACAACGAAATCCTCCTGTTAGTGATTTAGCTTACAAAACCGATAGAAATTTATTTACACCATAACGTTCTTATTTTTTGTACAAAAAAATATATGTTTGTGCAACGAAAATGGATGCACACAAAAAGGGCTGTTACAACGACAAGAAAACTTCAACGAGAATATTCCTTTATCGTTAACTTAAGACTGAATTTTCTTGGTTGTACTCAACGTTTTTTTCTCATTTCAATCTTAATTTGTGTATTATAAATTTTTCATCATTTACAACACTGAATGCTTATAGGGAATACGTTAATCCCCTTAATCATCAATTTTACGCTTAATATATAATCTTTAAACCCAATCTCCTTCATAAGATCTAAATAAATGTTTTATCATCTCTATTTGCAGAGATTTTTCCTAAGAAGACGTCACAGTCAATTTTCCAATGTAAACAACCCACGACATGAGGGTTTAAGAAGGGATTCATCGGGTCAAATTCATTTGCATTATCTCAAATTTTCTCTGTTTATTAGAATATAAACAGAAGAAAGTGTTTGAGTCCGAAATCATCAGCTTTTAAAGATATGTGGTTGGACTTGAGGGTTCCCAAGTTTCCTATTCAGGAGGATAGTACTTTGCCAACGGATCAATTTTGTCTGACTCAGTAGACCACTGCTGTGGTTGCAGTGGATAATTAGTCGGAGTTTTCATCTCTAGATAAGACACATTTTCATACAGTAAAATCAACTGGGGCAAATGTTGATGCGTGATAATTGCCAACTGGTTTCACTTTATGAGAATTACTTCTCGTTGCTGTACCCATATGATTGAACTCTTGACAATCCAATAAGGTTTTAGTCACAGATGTAGATGGTGATGATGACTGTCTTTTGTTTTGATGGTCAACTGGCTGCTGAGGGGTTTGCGCATTATATTGATTCTGCAAACATTTCACTTCCACTGGAGGGAAATCCTGGTCAATGATGGTGAAAGGAAATGACATATAAGAAGACACTAAAGAAAAGAAGAAGAATCACAAAAACACCATCAGTTTCAAACTATTGCCGGTTTTAAAAAAAAAAGAGAAGAGACCGGACTGATATCGAATTACCTTCCCTTCCATTACTAGGAATGACATCAGGACATTTTTCGTCTGCGTCACCATTACCATCAGTTTCTTTATGAGGTGGAATATTCGATCTATTAAAACCAAAGTGCGAGAGGAAAATAAAAGACTGGCACATTTTATTTTAATGATATAACCTCTCAGCCTGTTCTCGTAAACATTCTCGCTGTTTCTTGTTCTGTGAAATTTTGCATCTCATAATGGCAACTATAGCAATGGCTACAAATGAAAGCGCTATAACCACTCCAGTTAACACAAGCAACATGTGCATCATGTCAAAGACTTCACCATCTGAAAAACAAAAAGTTTAATAAACAGATCTTGTTATACTGATGCATGAAAATTGTGTAACCATTTTTGTCAGCTGTTGCTTTGGTTTCAGCATGTAACTCCACTGCGTCACTCCGTCCTTTGGAATTTGAAGAATATATGCTCAATGATAGTTTCATTCCTGAGTTGAGCCCACTTACATAAAAAAGGGCACGCGGACTAGTCAATGTTGATTTAAGCTACAGTCCATCAAAAATAGAAAACTAATAAAAAATTGAGCAAACAATAATACGAAAAATTTCAGTCGGTAAATAGTAATATAAACCGAACATGTCTGGTTTAAAATATTTCTTTCGAGTATAAAAAATATAATCTAACCTTTCTATTGAGAGTTTCATATATTTGTAAAACGAAACTTTGAGACAATCCGCCATCGTAACCGGCCATACACTCCACATAAAACGACGACTGCGTTTGATTATAAACTGTACAGTTATGTACAGGATCAGGCAAGCCTATTAAGTATTTTTAGACTTTCAAATATCCATTTTGTAATTGAATGTTGCAAAAAGTAATCACCTGCTGCTATCACATGATAGATGCATGGCTTTGCTTGTGTGCCAATATCATTGGTTGCCCAGCATTGAAGAGTTCCAAAATCCTCTTTGGATCGTGGAATGTATAAAAGTGTGCTTTGCGACGATTCTAAAACCGTATGACCTTTATTGCCGTCCATACTATCAGAAGTGCGGTTCAAGGCCCAGCGGTAACTAAGTTTAAGGGGAAAGGCAATCACTTCGCAAGGAATATGTACCGCCTCGTTCTTCGCTACACCGTATGTAGCTTTCTGCCCAGGTTTACATATGGGGGCATCTATAAAATAAAAAAATGCGTCGTTATTCTGACTGAACGTTTACTCTATTACAGTCATAAAAAAAATAAACTTGCGGTTTGTCAAGTTGATTAAATATAAACGCTACTTTAAGAAAAATCTAATTTTGACTGAATTAACAGCGCAGTAATGAACTGGTCACTTAAGATTTGTCAAGTAGAAAAAGAGTGGCCATGAGTGCAGCAGAAAAAAAAAACCCAGAGAACCAACGCGTCAATTAAGGTAGACGAGATGAGAAGCAAAAAAGTTAGTTCATGTCCCTAGGTTTTATTGGTGATTAGTAGAAAAATCCTTCTATTACAAGTTGGTAAGATTTCTTTTTCTGACATTTGACTGACTTACGTTTGACATGCAGCTGGAAGACGTTGCTCTCTCCTGCTCCTTCTGTATTGATTCCTATGCACGTATAAGGTCCCACGTGAGTCCGTTTTACGGGTTGTATAACTAATGATTGGTTACTAATGATGACGCCAACTGATGCATTGTTAACTAAAAGTTGTTGCTACAAAGTAAAAAATAAGAAGTATACTTTAAGAAATTTTAAAAGATTCTCTCTCTAGTTGCATTAATTTGAACATTCTTGCAAAATACTTGGGTTATGAAAGAGCAACCACAAAAGGGGGGGGGGGCTTTCAGTTCTAATTTGTTGATCTGACAACAAGAAAAATGAAGAACTACTTCGTTTTAGTATTCAATTACTCTTATTTGAAAAGAATGCAATAAGAAGGCAACAAGCGAGTAGTTCTCGGAGTCAGCAATGATTCTTACTCGGCTCAACGATAATTTGATTTTGGTCAGTGCAATTACTGCCATAGTGAGTTTTATTTACAGACTATAAATAAGATGCCGGTCGAATTTGATTAATAATAAATTTGCTATTTTCTGATTGTTTGGTCTGGGAGACAATTGCTAACCTCGCAACATTTTATGAGTTGTTTTTGCTTACCTGAAATTTCCACTCCACAGCGTGTACAAAAGGATTGGCAGTGATACGACATTCAAGGTAAACATCATCCCCTTCATTGATTGTGTCGTTTTTCAGTGACCCTCCAAGCTCTAATGTCACAATAGGAGTAACTGAAAAGAATAAAAGATCGTGATTAAAAGCGTCTTTCAAAGTCTTAGTGATGACTTTGTGTGCCCAATGGGGGTACTAAAATGTTGAAACTTCCAAGACGACTAAGTCTTCCCATCAATAACTTCAAAGTTCGGTGAGGCAAATCAATGTACTGCAGAATCTTCGTAGAATTCTCAACAGTTCTCTACTTCAGAAATAACAGTAAATGTGAAAAGGTAAAAAGTAAGTTGGCTACTAAATCCACCAATACGTTATTGGATCTGAAGATTTGTATTTAGGCAGGCGGAAAACAAGAGTAAGAAAAGCCGTCATATTACAGAATAATGATTAGTGTAATGGTGGATTAGTAATCCTCTTTACGCTGCGGTTGCAGGTTCAAACAACATATTGGAGACGTAAAAAAAAGAATAATTCTGGTAATGTATTGGCTGCAATTTTCTAATGTGTCTCTCTGCAGTGAGTAGATTATTAGGCCGGGTCTTAATACGTATGAAGAAAAAAAAATTAAATAATGTCATGTGCTCTCTTCGTTGTCAAACATCAACCCTAAATGAATAAAAGTAATAAGTCAGAATTATTTAAAAATGTGATGGTAATTTTATCCCAATTAAAAAAGAAAAACTTGCAAAACTAACCCAAAATTTAATCAGGGGACGATTAATTAGAAACTGCTTAATTTAGAATGCAAAAATAATCAATTACGTAGAAATAATTAACTTTAATTCAATATATCGTACATTAAGTTTCCCAATGGTGACGTTTGTTTATTTCTTAGTCTGACAAGAGCGTTGTGTTAAAAGAAGCCCATATGAATAATTGACGTCCTCCCATCAATCTTACATACCCAAAAGAAGAAGCCACGAGGTTTCAAGTGTCACAACCTTCAGCAATTTTTAATAACAAAACTCCAAAACTGCCAACTATTTTTGCATGCAAAAGTGGCAATTCCGTCTGTTTTGTTTGTCAGCCAGTATTTCCGCCCTTCAACTACCTAATTTAAAATTTTCCATATTGCATGCACCACAAACAATTTCTAAATTTAAAAAGTTTGGATTTGATTTAATGTTTTAACAAGGAGCATACATTTAAAAAATCCCAAGTATGTCGAATAATTCTTAAAAGCGGTAACAGGATAACATTGATTTGGATTGTTAAGATTCCAATAGATTGTGTAAGAATTATTTCTTTGCATTTACGGTATTGAAAAATATCACAAAACCAGCTTTCATAAGCGTTTATTGCTTGCAGGTTTGGGTTGTTTTTTTTCTTTCTAAGAAACTGCGATATTAGGTCCGATTAAAGTGAAGAAAATTGATGTCACGCCTCATTTGCTGCGTGTTTTTGCAAATTAAACCCAGAGCGTAATAAGTGGCTGGAAAAAAAAGGAGTTTTCAGAAGAGAATTAAGAGTAGCAAAGTAATTCCTAAGTGATTAGGAAAATTTTGGCTGTTGAGTTGCAACAGAATTTTTCTTAATTAGAACAATTGAAAGATCGCCAAACTTTTTTTTCTTGATTATCAGAAAATGAGATTAGGCACAAACCCGACATTATTCAATACGTTATGTATGTGAAACAAAATTTATGTCACCTGTTTTATTATTTGACACGCATGCGTTTTAGAGGTGTGTGAACCGTTTTCTTTTCTTATATTTTTTTAGGCATAGCAAACGCTTGATAAATTGTTCCATCAATTTTCTATGTCCCAGGCAAATTGGAAAGGAATCAATCACCGTGTGTACGTGCTTAGAAGGATTCTGCCAAAGTTAGTGCAAGTTAGGGGAAAGTAGAGTGTAATTTGGTCTGAATCGATTGATTCTTAATGAGAAGGGAAATTGGGTGTTTGAATCTTCTTGCACATGAAAAGAAATAAAAGAAACAGACAAAAAAATGTTAACCCGATTTAAAAAACAAAATAGTGATTGGTGCATAATAGATATTCAAATTGGCATTTGAGATTGCGTTTCCGCAGTTATAGCGGGAATTGTCGTTAATAAAGGAAATTGAAATGCACTTACAGTAAACGTCGATTTTTCTACCATCCTCGATACCGCTTTTCAAAATGGCTGGGTTCTCTGCTCGACATGACATGTATTTTCCGTTGTCAGAACTAGTTGGTACGTAAGTGAGAATGCTGGTTGTAACATTTCCGTCCTCTGACGTCGTTTCCTCCGTGTCTTTAAGTCGTTGATCACCCAACCACCATGCCATGATAGGTAGAGGGCGAGAACCTGATGAACGACAGTGCAATTTGTGCCTTTTACCTGCTGACAACGGACGATTGACTTCTTGTATTCTCACGTCCAGCGGTTTCACTGTAACAGACAATTGCAAAATTAGATATTAAGTTAGTTCTGTTAAAAGTATATTTTCAATGTCATTCTTGTTTATTTTTTTGTAAAGAGTTTGAGGGCATCACTCTTTAGTGGCAAAAAGCGTTCTTCGTGCTCTTCTTTATGAACCCATTGTTTATTTGTTGAACAAATGCTTTTAAGAAAGTTCTAAAAATTTTTCAACCGAATGGCTATAAAAACTACTTAAAAACTTTGTTTAAGCAGTAGAAAGGATTTTCAGTTTTAGCGGATAGAAAATGTGAGAATTAAAATCACAATTATAGAAATCAAATTTATTTACACGAATTGACTTCTTGCTTCATTGAAGTCATTGCTATTTTAAAATCCATACCGTCGTTCATAATAGTTGATAGTCAAAATCTTATCATCTTCACCGCAAAGCTTGAATGTAATGCGGCAAAAGCAATGGATGGCGGAGTTTTATGTCAATTGCGCTTTGTCTAATCTTTTCATTTTTATTTTAATTCTATAAAAGATCCTTATCATTCGAAGAAATGCATTCATCATTTCAAAAAAGCTTATTCAGTGTTAGTTAAAGAAGGGGAAAAAATTGAAAAAGAAAATAGCTGCAAGCAAAGACTCCCTGCTACTCTACGGAGCTCATTTCCATAATAAGCATTTTATTACGTAAGTGGATTAACCAGTTAATGTTACTGCAAGCAATCAACTGAAAGTTTCTGGGTTGAAAAGAACCCGGCTTTCTACACCACATACTTATTTTAAAATAAAACGGCAGTAAAATTAAAGACATTAAAAGTCGCCCATCATTAAACGAAAGAATATTATTTCTCAAAATAAGAAAAAAAGAAATAAAAATAAACCAACAAAATTTTACAACCGAGATTTTTATCGGTGGAATAAAAAAAAAAAAAAACCGATGACTTCAACTTAAAAGTTTAATTTTGTAGTCTGGATTAACGCTAATTGTACTCACAATTCATATCTACGTGAGCACTTGTGGTAACGGGAGCCGTTAGATTGGTATTGGAAGCTTGACAGGTGAAAACCGCACCAAAGTCCTCACGTGCTAATTTCTGAACTACCAGGTCATTGCGGACGATTCCCAATGAAGTAACTTCGTAGTTGTCGTCCAATAGTATGCCATCACGCCACCAAGTGACCATAGGAGGCGGCCAACCTTTAATATCGCGTTACGTAAAAAGGAAAAAAAAATATACATTTTTCATCATTTCAGTGAAGTAGCTTTAAATTTTAAAATCAAAACATTACAAACGTACCTTCTTTAGCTTCACATGAAATAAAGAGAGTAGAACCTTCGTTGTAAGGACCCACCGTTGACCCTAACTCCAAACCCCTTTCATCCAAAATAAAAGGGGGTAAAGGTGGCACTGTAAAAAACACGTAAAGCTGCAAATTTAATATCTTAAGTCTAACCCAAGGTTTTTCAAAAGTCAGCACCTATGACCGTGAGGTTGACAACGAAATATCGAGTAGGAGAATTTCTGAAGTCTACCCGACACCGATAACTGCCTTCGTCAGTTTCATCTACTTCGTGGATTAGTAAATAAGCTGGTTTACGTTGTGTTCGAAAAACCATTCGGCTTCTTAATGTATCTCCTAGCATGTGTTTACCGGAATCCAACGTGTTTTCTCGTAAATCGAGACTATAGTAAAAATATTTGTGAGTATTAAATACCTCATCTTTAAGAGTTTATACCTATAAAATGGACTTCCAGACATTTCACGGTACCAGAAAATCAAATGGGGTTTGTCGTCATCAGTCGGCGGTGAAATGTCGCACGGCAATTCCGCTTCCAATTTTAAAACTGCCGACACGTTGACACCATCGAGCATAGGTATCATCTCCCCTAAAAAAAAATATGGAAAAAACATTTTTTTTTTTTTTTTTAGATTCTTAAAAAATAACTCCAGTGTTGAAATTGAAAACTGGGAATTCTTTACATGTTGTAAATTCCATTTGGCAAACGGAAATTGCATTTAGTTTCGACTACTTGAATTACATTGTCGGAGTGATATAATTAATTTATGAATAATTAGCCATGTTTTGAAATTAAAATTTACACAGAAATCAAAGTTATTAGATCAAAGAGGCGGAGCCTATTCACAAAAGTAATGTAATCAATCTACAACTTTTCAAAACTAGACTAATAGAAAACAAACAAAAAATAATAATAATAATAATTAGTGGAAAATAATTTGAGCATAAACACCCTAAGCTAACAGCAGAATGTTTGCATTTGTTAACAACTAATTTGAATGTGAGTGAATGTCTCCAAAGAGGGATTAAATAGACT
>JAQGAS010000639.1:0-39513 GCA_034686365.1 Pachymerium ferrugineum | reverse complement strand
TTGAATATGTTGATTTCAACTTGAGATTAACGACTAGTTTATTTAATTTGAATTTGAAAATGTTGACTTCAACTTGGGTGCGGTTGGTGCGATTAAAATTCATAAAAAGTCTATTTTTAAAATTTTCTGTAACGTTAGGGAAGTTTAATTTTGTGTTAAATAATGTCACCGTTATTTTCTAAGTGACCGATTTTTAAAGTGGAGTAAGTAGATGACGAAAATTGTTAGGATATTTTTGGATTAAATATTTTCCGAATAAATAAAGATGAAGTTAAAATGCTCGGTTAGGTTCACACGGCAATCGACATAATTCGCCACTTTTCAAACTGTAATTTCTTTATTTACAGAAGGAAAAGCAAGCAGAGAAGTAAATAAAATGCGTTGGTGGCCATCAGCAGAAGATCAGAAGATATTTATCCATATTTATACCTGAATAATAATTGTATATGTTTTTTTTTAAAAAATGGGGAGGATGGTGTGTGTGTGTGTGTGTCTTCCTTTATGCTGCAGGTAGGAGCAGTACTATCAGGGGGGAGAAATTAACGGTAACATAGCATGTTATCCTAATTTCTCCCTCGACCACCAGGGGAGAAGTAGGATAGCAGGTAGTGTACTATCCTACTTTCTCCCTCCACCGCCAAGGGCCGAAGCTAAGATGTAAAGGAGAGTGTACGTCATATTTTTTTTTTTTAAAATAAAGCGCCATCTAGTGTTGAAACGGGTTTTTATTTTCCTAGTTACACTTTCGTTATTTTTTATTTCTTCTTTCTTCTCGACCCTCGTTAGAAACTCTGTTAGATCATCTTAACGAGGATCTTCTTCTTTCCTCACCTCAGATGAGGGAGTCGCGATGACCTCCTTATGCTACTGTTGGAAGGGAGAACTACTGCTAAATAAGCGCAGTGGCTCTCCCTCCCAACAGCAGCTCCATCGGTGAAAAATTCTGTAAATAAACTAAAAAATTTTTATTTAAAATCTGATAATCACTCGTGAATTTAGCTATAAAATGCTTCGCTGAGATACAGAACCCTACATAAAAGCTAATCGTAGCTTTTGGACCACGGATGGCTAAGGATTGAAATAAAATGTTCGCTACGAAAATATTGAGAAATTAATAAACATGGCGTCTATTCAACTGATTCTCTTATTAGATGCATTATGACGTCACTAATTTTCAAATTTAACGGCTCTTAAAAATGTAACTTAAAACACATCCATCTAGAAATAAATCAATTCTGGCTGCGTTTTAGATTTCGAATTAATCTTCAACCTTATCTCAATATTAGAACTACTGGGTAAACTTCTCGAACGGACCTCAAATACCGCAACGCCAAAGATAAAATGTGCAATCATTTATCCGGGAATCAAACTTTCATTCCAAGCATAAAATAGTTGTTGGACTAAATAAAATTTAACCGATCGCTATTTAAAGATGAATAACTAACCATCTGCTTGTTTCTACTTGTACTGTACCGGACATGTTCTTGCGAACAATAGTTTGAAAAAATATTTTTTCATGCTATTGAATCCATGGTTTAGGCTTATCACCATCCTTTAGAAACCGTTGGAAAATTAAAACCATTTTCAAAATTTACAGAAATTATGTTGGGCCATCTAATAAAGGTATTCCCGAATTCGTTCCGTAGATTACTTGACTCAATTCCCCAGCGTGGATAGCGATGCTTTAAGATTAAACTCGTTGGAAATTAGGAATGCCATCGCTATTCATTTTGCATTCGGAAGTTCAAAATTATGACGTCACTTTCGACCGGTTTAATAATTGCTTACGTAATTACGTCACAATTTTCAAATTATCTAGCAATACTTAATTTTTTATGACGTTTTTTTATCCAATTTTCCATCAAAAAATAACAAGTGCGACCAATTTGTTGTGATTGAACAGTTATCGGAGAAAAGATTTTAAACAGAGGAGCTGGTCATTTATAAATAGACGATAAAAGCAATCCGACAGTTGATTCCATAAGAATATATTGTAATATTTTACAAACGTTAAATAGTTTAGCTCTCACGTTGTCTTGATTAATATCTATTCATTTATTACCCCTTTTCTTTTCCATTTGACAGTTTTGATTACTTCTAGGTTAGAAATAAGGCTATAAGATATTAAGAGTTATCTTGTCCTATCATTGGTGATTATCAAATTTACCCCGGTAATTCTAACCATTAAAGTTAGTTTGAGGTGTTCAGTTCCAGATAAAATTAAATTAAAATGAAATTTCACATTAAACTGCTGTTAGTGTTTTCTACTTTTCATTTGGCTAAATATTCAACCCAAAATAATGTGAAACCCGTACTCAATCTTAAACCTATTATTTAACGTGACTTCAGTTTTCGATTAATATTAGATGGCTCGTTTGACATAACGTAATAGACTCAGTAACCGCAATATAATGTTTACCCAAATGTACCTCATATAAGAAAAAACTAACCTTATCTCGTTTGATTCAACAACCAACTCCTTAAATCTTCTGGATAGGATTCTGTAAAAATATAAATATTTCAGACTAGATTTCCATTATTTATTTGTCCATTCAATAACGTAAAATCGTTTTTGTATCATGTTGTGAAATACTCACGGAGTAGAGCTCAGTACGTCCAACCGTGTCCACATCGAAGAGGCTAGTGAATGTACTTCTTCTTGTTGAGATTTTATGACGTAGTGCATACCGCGCCATCTGACGATAGGTTTCGACATCTTTTCGTTATTGAATTTTAAAAATGTATTAATGATAGCTTAAGAACGTTAGTTTGACGGCGTCTTACAACAGACATTTCACTTATTTATCTTAATAAACTCGAAACCACCCGTTTATTCTCGCTAGCATACTGTGACGCATAGGATAAACTGAGAAATGGTCAATTAAACCATAATTAATTGTGCGCTGTTAAAAACGTTTAGACTTGCAGCCATTTTTCAATGTAATATTTGTATAATAAAAACCATTTGTTACGTTATTAGGTCAATGTTTTATAATATAATTTTTATTGAATTGACAACAAACAAAATTTAACCGAGTGCAGTAGAGCAAAGAAGAGCAACTCCTCTTTCATAAAAGCTGTGTTCATCTTGATTAGCTGCGATATTGAGGTCAACAGTGAAAAGTAGTTCAGCTCGAGTGGAGTTCAAGTAAACGGGAAGAGTAATCTGTACAAATGAAAAAAGTTAAATAAAATATTCAATTAAAACAACAAACAAACATTTTTTTTTCTTTCTTTATACTTTTTTCTTGGCGCCATCTTTTTGTTCTTTGATCCATCGCAAACGAGTGAGAGGCAAATCCGTAGAAATCGTAGATGTCAATTTTAATTGATCATCTTTACATTCAGCACCTTGTAATTTAAGTCCAGTAACTGCAAAGCTGCATTCATCCATAGTTAGATGATGTTCTTGACTATTAGCAATTGTAACGTGTAGCAATAATTCTTCCAACGACCAACTATTTGCTTGTGCTACACATTGACGCGTTGCTGTAATATAAGCTTCAGGATTAAATAGTCCACCCAGCCAAACATGAATGTTCTAGAAAACAAAACAAAAAAAATATTATAATATGTATATATTAAAGTAAAAGAAAAAGAAATTTACTTTAAGTTCTTTAGCTCCTCCAGATGTAGTGGCTTGAGATACAGCTTGAAGTTGTTTAATTCTATCCGTGAAATCAGTGATCCATTGTATGACAGTGACACCTCTCGGTACATTATAACGACGCCAACTCGATGGCAAAATTCCTTTGGCTAAATCGCTGATAATAGATCGATGATAATTCGTTTGTTTCTTTTCTGCTTGGCAAATGAGTACAACATCTTGCAAATCATTTCGTACATCTCTTAAAAGTCGAGCGCCAACATTCACTTCTCGTTCAAAGTATCGGTAAAGAGGATCTTTGATATTTTCGACGGTTCGCTTCAGCGTTTGTAAATGAGCGGGCATTAATTTAAGCCAAGTAACGGCTGATTTATGGAGAGTTCTCATCCAAGCGGGTCGTCCATCCGATTCTTTTTCTAACGGTTGTTGTCGTTCTTCAGCGCCAGCAGCATACGCCAATTCATCGTCATCATCTTCGAGCGACTGCATTTTGAGTAATTTGGCAATTGTGTCTACACCTTGAGTTGTAAGTAAAACTTTTTCAGCGTTATTTGGTAAGCCCAACCACGATGGAGTTTGTCTTTCGGCCAAGTTTTCGATCCAGTGTAAAAACTGATCTCGCCGAATTCCATCTGGCATTGTAATATTTTTGCCCGCTTGATTATCGATATTTTCTACCAAGTGGAAATCTGCTTCGAAACTTTTAGCAGTGAAAAGTTGGTTCAGGAACGACGTGAGAAGACGCTATGAATACAAAAAACATGATTCAAACAAATTATCTTTTTCAAAATAATAGTTGTTACTTGATCAAAGTCATTATCAATTTTTCCTCCGTAAATGCATTGGCTAAGTAAAGTTTGAATGGCATCCCATGGTATTTTGTTAGGAGGTAAATTCGTCCGTCCCTGAAAATATATTAATCATCATCATAAAATGTTTGAAAAGAAAACGTTGCGCTATATCACAGTACCATAGCGACAGTTTCAATCCAAGTGTCGAGTGTATCGCACGCCACACGCAAATCTGATTCATTAAATTCGTAGTGTTTCGCCCATCCAAGAGGGCAATAACGAAGACGTTCTTGTACAATTGCTTGGAACCAGGCGAGAAGAAAGTACAAACGCGCTCGTTCATTGGGTGGCTGAATAGAAAATTAAAATTAAAATTAAATGTGAAAACTATTTTTTCCCTTTTACCTTCATCATGCGAGCAGCAGGAACGGTACTAAATGTTCTCAGCAAATTAGCTTTGATACCTGGCGGTGGTTCAAAAACGAAAACTCTTCCAGCTCGTAATAAATTGACCGGTACTTTTGGATTGATTTCCGTCGTGAGAAATAAACGGAAATTTGCGTGTGGTTGTAAACTGTGTAACTTCTTTTCTAATTGGACGAGCCATTGAGGTGCCAAATGAACGTTTTTAAGCATAACCCAACTAAAAAAAAAAGAAAGAAATTGTTCATTTTACGTAATCAATTAAGATTGGTTCCTTTACCGTCCAGATTTCGTAGCTGAATTTATGGCTTTGTCCGCTTGACTAAAACCTTCGGCGGAGCCAATAGCAATTGAGGTAATGCCTTTACTCAATTCTGCAGCCAAATCGTCAACGCGACCACTGGCATCAAATCCCGGAACAGAACACATCAAAACGGGAGTATTAGCCTTTATCTGTAAACAACAAATAAAACGATTATTATATTATTTTAAATCATTATTTCTTTCAATTAAAATTTACTTCGTTTTCAACGATTGTACTCAAGTCCAATTCCATCTCAGCCGCCTGCATGAAATTCTCTCCCATAATCGTAAATACGACCACGTGGGCCGTTGCCAGTGTGCGATCAGGTCGGAATGCTTGTACCAATAATAATTTGTTCATAACGCATACGGCCACGTCCGTCGTTATTCCAGCTTCTTCATCCCACAAATTTGGCACACTCAACTCGGGCGTAGGACTTTGCAACCATTCTCTCATCGCCTAAAAAATAAAATTATCTCGTCATATAAGTGATATATCTCATAAAAATTGAACTTACATCTTTGTTTGCTGCCACATGTTCATGTAGGCGGTGAAAATGTTTCAACTTTGTCAGTGACATCATGGCGTCTTCTTGTTCGGGAGACAATCCTTCAATGGATAGTGATGGTTTTCCAGGAATAACTCCTTCACTTCCTCTTAGAAAATGTTGAAATTGGTTTTCGATGATTGGTTCACTGAAGAAAAAAATAAAAAAATAAATTCAATCAATCGGTAAATTGTCATAATATTACTTACGCTGAAGAACCTTTCAGATGAATGCGACACAATAAAAGAGCAAATGTAATTCTATCGCCATGAAGCATTCCTCTGGCCACACGATTGTATGCCACCTAAACAATAAATAAATAAATAAATAACAAGATAAAAGCAAAATTAAAAATTTCTTTTCATTACTTGGAATAAATCGTTGGTGATGGTGGCCAAGCGGGCACTGTAATCTGAAATTGTTTCTAGTTTCGGATTAGAAAGGACATCGTGAAAAACATCGAGGAAAAATTGCAGCGAATATTGGTAGAGAAAATGAACCTAAATAAGAGCAAATGTTAATCGTTGCAAAAAAAGTTGTTTTTCATCATTATTACTTGATTTAAACTCTCCATTGTAAAGTAAATACTACTACAAGCTTGCGACAAAGGCATGTACTGTTGCGACACAGCTTCAATTTCAGCCATCACTTTATCGGTTTTTTCCACTTTCTCGGAAATGTCAGCCGCCTCCAGTTTGAGTGTTTCCAGCGTTGTAATAACACTGCAATTCAATTGATTTCAGTATTTGAATGAAAAATGTACGAGTCAATTATTATAACCTGTCATCGTCCAAAATTCGTCCTTTGGCATCGTTTAGTGCTTGAAGAAGAGATTTCTCCAATTGTCTCAATCGCAAATGAAATTCTCCTTGTAATTTCAGCAAATCCGATCTCTTTTGATCAATGTCGGGTCTTTGAGATTTTAATACTTGATTCAAGCATTGACTCTGCAAGCTGCTGCGAGTGACTGTGAAGTTGACAAAAGTCACTCGGGAACAAATGTCGGGTGGAAATTCCACAGTGGGATCACGAGTTGATAGAAAAATGACGAACGAAGGTGACAAATCAATGTCTTGATCACCCAAAGTGATAAGAACTCGACCTCCAGTACGTCGCAATTCGCGATTCAAGACGGGATTCAAAATTGGATCATAATTTTCCACGTCTTGCACCAGCAGTGGGTTACCAAAACGTAACGCACTTTCCAAATTCTTGCGGAACGAATCATCCAAGAAACTAGTCTTGGTAATTTTGCGATCTCGAAATTCGTTCATGATAAATTCTGTAGCTTGACCCGATGGATCAATTACTAACGGATATCGATTAAATCGTTTTAACATGATGGCATTTTCGGTGCATAAATCATCTGGTGGTAAAGCATTCGCCTGCCAACGCAATCGTTCATCAGGATTGGATAAATATTCTGTTCGGGCAATATCCATTCGGTATTGAATGCCAGCTTGTTGCAAATGATGACACCAGTTGTTGAATAAGTTATGACGATATTGTTGATCAAAATAACCTAAAATAAAAAAATAATTCAATTGACATAATAAAAATTGACATCATTATAATAATAATACCAGCATAAGCTAAGAAAGCAGCCGATAAAAGAACATCTCCAGCGATGGTGGACATCTGATTTTTGAATGTTTCACTGCTAGCTTCCCATCGTTGTCTTTCTGATGCTAAACTTTTGAGCAGAGCCATACTGCGATCAACCTTTTCAAATATAATATTCCCTAATTATCAGTTTCTTATATTTTTCACATTTGTTTTTCATTTTACTTTAGCTTGAACGTTGGCCAAGTCTGCTTTGATCGCCTGCGCTTGACTGATGAGAACGGCGTACTCTTCTTTATACGCGGCGATACTCTTTTCTAATTGAGCGATTAATTTCTTCACTTCCTCGCCATTTTTCATGTTACTTTCGGCTTGTGTCTCTAAACTGTTTAGTTCATTGCGCAGTGGTTCAACTTGTTTTAACATATCTGCGTAATTGACTTGAGCTACGGCCCATTTTACCATCGGGCCACAAGCTAAACTGGCTCTATTCACTTTTTCAAAATTGTAGTCTGGATTGTTAAGGTAACGAGTCTTCATTTTCTCTCTTACATCATCACTAATAAAAAAAATATACAATTAATTTACGTAATTCAAGAGTTAATATATATTCGTCTTACGAGATGTCATCAGTAGAAAAGTTGACGATTGTATTGATGAAATTGTCTTTGATTATAACGGATCGAATGGCTTTCCAATCATTAGTTGATTCGCCCAACATTAAACAAATCGCTTCCAATGCTAATTTCACTGGGGGTGGTGGATTGGCCATTGAACGAACTTCTACTAAATGTTGTTTTTTGATCGATTTGACGGCTGAAATCAATAAAAGTTATTAATTATTTAAATCTTTTACATTTTCAACTTTTTACCTTGTTGCGCCTCTTCTACTGCCGGTTCAACTTGTTCTAAATCAGCCATTACACTTTTCCGTTTGTCGGCGATCGCTTCTTCTTGTTTCTGTTTAATTTTATTTTATTAATATAAAATTATTCAATTACGATTTCTCTTGTATATTATTACCATTAATTCTGCTTGAATTTCCTGAGATTGAACTTTCTTTTTCTCAGCTTCTTGTTGATCCTTAACCATTTGTCTCAACTTGGCGTTTGCAGCATCGTTCTTGGCTTGAAGTTCGAGACTTTTAAGGGCTAAACTTTTTTGTAATTCTTCAACTTGTTCCACAGTTTCTTGAATTTTCTGTAGCCCAACATTCAAATGAAGTTGCTGCTCTTCCAAATCCGATCTTTTTTCATTGAACAATTTCACCTGAAACAAAAAGGAAAAATGAACTTTAAAATTCTTAACAATATCAAATTAAAATTCATTTTACGTAGTGATTGATAAAATCCAAATAATGTCGTGGCGTAATAGCCATGGTACGGCCACCGCGTTTAGCCAATCGGGCATTGGCTTTGTGTAGTGTTTGATGCACGTACACAAACGCGTTGTGAATGGCATCGCGATGTCTAGGTGGTAAACTCAATCCTTCGTAAGCGACGGGAAAATAATCCGGTGCTCGATACTAAATGAAAATCATTTACAAATTTATATTTTCGCATATATATTAAAATTTATAGTACGTTGGTTCGTTCCAAATCCAATTTACAAGTGAACTCGCGTCCAACTTGATAAAGAGCGCCATCGGACCAATCGCCGAACCAATTGAGTACGCACCTACAAACAAAATTTTATTAAAATTTGCCGAAATTATCTCATTTTATTTTACCTGTTGAAAAGTGCAGGTGACGTAGCAGCTCTATCTTTAAGACCTTCAGCCGAAGGATTCATTGTAAACACAACGTGCAAATTCCTCATAACTTGTTGCGTAAACCATTTGTACAATTCTTCATTCGAATCGAGCATAAGACCTTCCCGTTGTGATCCTTCTTTGCATTGCGTCATTAATGTTGTGTAGTCGTCTCCTTCGAACAGACCGGGAACTTCACCGTTGGCCAGTAAAGTGTTCATTCGTTCCAAGAAACTAGAATCCATCACATTCGATTCATCCAAGATGAAACAAATTTTTTCATCCTAATAAAATACATTTTTCCAATTATTTATTAAAAAAAAAACAGACAAATTCACTTACTTTGCAACCAGCACGACGCAGAACCTGTCTTAAGTCATCATCGAAATCCTCAGCTGTGTATTTATTGTGTACCTAAAATATTAAAATGTTAATTACAAGAATCTTTGAAATGCAAATATTTTCACTTTAATTTGAAACACAGTAAGGCCATTCATCCAGGCAACGAATCGAGATAGTGTCGTTTTGCCCGCACCGCTAACGCCAATCAATAGCAAATGTCCCTGCGATTGCCGGAATATTCTATCGATGCGAAGCACATGATCGAGAACTTCATTGAACAAAACGAGAGGCACGTCCAACTCTTCTTCGTAAAAGACCTGCAAGAAAAAAAAAAAGAAATAAATACATAAAACAAAATTATAATTAATATATACAAAATATTTAACCTTAAGTCTGGCCTTGACGTATTCACGAAGTTCTTCTCGGTCAACTGGTATATAATCTTTGGATAACCAATTGCTGTACAAGATTGGACGTGCCAAAGCTGCTTCTTTGTCAATATTTGGAAAATGTTTTAACGCGACCGAATTGATATTTTCATCGGTCCATCGTCTTTCTTCACCGTCTACGAGCCTAAATATTATTCAAATCATTATTAAAAGTCCATTTTTTGCGTTTCAATTGATTTACCTGTCCTGGAAAAGTCTCAATCCCTCGTGCGCCCAAAGACGTACCAAACCTTCCACACTGAGCGTCTCCATTGGACGAATAGCTTCACATATGCCTCGTACCCACCGCGTCATTTCTCGAGGACTGTACACGTAATGAGGTTGCATGTCTTGAGTGAACCTCTCCTGCGACAACAGGTAAAATTCCACCATTGCCGTAGTGAGTGGTTCCGCATAGGGACGAAGAGATGAAACCATGCGAAGCATCGCCCGATTGAAGGTGCCGTAAATTTGTTTTAAAGATGTTTCTCCAGGATAATCCACGTAGACGATTGGAACGTGTCGTAAAAATCTAGAAAAAAAAAATAATTAATTGAAAATTGTCATAAACAAATTAATGTCAAACCTGTGAGTCAATGGTTTTCGTCCTGGATCAGTTGGGGGATTACAAGCGCCGACGAATTGAATTCGTTCCAATTTCACCCATGCTTGGTCCGATGTTCGGTAAAATCCGCCGTGTTCAACCATTTGTCGTAAGAAAGAGATTACTCTTTGTGTTCCTGGAAAAACATTTTATTAATTACAAATTAAGAAAAAAAATTTCATTTTTATTAAATTGTAATAGCCCCAATACCAGGAGAAAGAACAATGGAGTAGTTCATTTCTCCAACGATGCTTAAGACTAAAAAATTTGTTTTTGCATTCAATTACGAACAGTGGGCATATTAAATAAATGCAAACTGCAGATACCTTGTAATGCGTTATCTCATTTTAAATTTCCACTTACCGTATTTATCCATATCGGGTAAATTGATTTCATCGCAAAACAAAATGAGCCATTTTCCCAATTGAATTGGGGATAAAACAACTCCGTTTGGTGTGCGTCGGTATTCGCAATAATGATCAAATGTTTTGAGTAATAATTCAGGAGTTGTTGCACTTGAGAAGTTTAACCCAGCAATCTAAAACAAAATACCAATTAATTTTAATTCAATTTGTCACAATTAATATTTAACCTCCATATCTGGTAATGCTCTAAGAGCGCTGAATAATGTCATAGTTTTTCCCGATCCCGGAGGTCCGCAAAGAACGAGTGGTTTGTGTTCTGCTAACCAAGTGTAAAGTAAAGCTTCGTGTCGTACAGTATCCAAAGTTGGTACGACTACATCAGGAGCAGCTACTTTGTGCGTTTCAACTTCGATTTGTGGAACTTTGTTCTGCCACGGCACCCACTCTCCATTCATGGAAACCTCGTAATCGATGATTGGCATGATGGTACTCGGTGGTAAAGGAATGGTGGTGATACTTCGGATAAAATCGCCCATGTCAGCACGAACTTTTAATTTGCCGTCTCCAGAAAATGACCAAAGCAGAGCATACACTAAACATTTCGGAATGTATCGCTCTAATTGGTCTTGCTAGAATAGAAAGAAATTTGATACAAAGTGATACAAAATATTTTAGAAATTTTTTTTTAACCTGCATTGGGAAATCGGGATGGTTATGATTATATTGAAGAACATTTTTTGCTGCTTGATTCAACATTGAAAAGAGCGAACCTAAAGCTCTTAGTCGTGTGAAATCCATTACGTGTTCTTGTTTAGCGCAAAATTCTAAACACCGGTTGACTAATCCGTCAGAAGAGAAAAATGGCATCAAAATATTGGCAACGTCTCGTTGAACCTTTTCAAAAAGAATATTTATCTCGTAAAAATTTAGTTAATTTTACAATTTATTAAATTTTACCTGTAAAGTTGGTGATAAGGCGTCTTCGCCTTTAGCTACTTCTACATCTCTCTTTTTAAGATAAGGTTCTTCTTCAGTTTCTTCCATTGGAATACTGCGTAATCTCAGCAGAAAATTTTCAAAAATCATTTCAGTTGAGAGCACATCTTCGCTAAACCAAACCATACCGCAACGACTGACTGTAGCCAATGTGGCGTACCGTAAATCTTGCACTTCGAACATAATTCGAACCTAACAAAAGAAAAATTTATTTAAAAACAATTTATAAGAAATAAAAAAGCGATAAACTCACATTGGGAGGAAGACTAAGACGTTCACCATTAGGTAAAGTAAGAAGTTTATTATCGTCTAAGACACTGTTTAAATTCTCGACCCATTCTGGGTCCACATCACCATCGAAAATGATCCATTGTCTTTTATTGATTTCTCCTCGAACATTATCTATAATCCTTGAAAAAAAAAAATAAAAATTGAGACATTATTTATGGAATGAGTAATTTTGAGTGAAACTTACTTTCTTAATGTGTGAGTAAAAAGGCCGTCAGTCCATTCTCTGGTATTGGGATCAAGCGTGCCATATAAGGCCTCTTTTGAAATGGCCTGCGTATGAATTCAAATAAAAAAAAAAAAATCTTTCATTTACCTTAATCATTACTATTTACCTTTGGATCGATGACGTGCGCCACTCCTTCTATCCCTTCGTATCGTTCTAAAGCTTTAAGCAACACTTGCCAGGCTTTAGTTTTACCACTTCCACTCGGCCCCACCATCATCAATCCGTGATTCAGTTGCGATATTTGATATAGTTGAAGAACCTTTTACAAAATATTATTAGAATAATATAAACAATTGTAATTATTCAATTTTTTTTACCTTTTCCATCCAAGCAGCGCCTTGTTCCTGTTCTTCTCCGTCAATACTGCACACCAAATAATTATCCTGACAAACTTTGGCAATTTGTTCTTTAAGTCCTTGCATTTCAGCACGTGTGTAAGCAATTCCGGGGAAAACGTCTGATAGTAGACTAAAGAGTAATGGAATGTCCTCAGCAACTAGTTTGGGTACCATTGTTTCACATACACTTTGAATTAAAATCTAGAGATATAAAGGAATCAATTTCATTGATCAAAATACTCTCTCATACTCTCATTTTTACTTCTTGTTCTGGTAGATTTTCGGCTATTTTGGCTTCATCAAAATCCTGTTCACCTCGATCTTTCATATCTTCTTTCACTTTTTGTATTCGGTCGCGTTTGACATTTCCAGCACTTATCAAAACACTTTTAAGTGCTCGTAAACCAAAATCGTAGTGCGATTGATTTGATAATTGTTCATCGCACAACCTACAATAAATAAATTTAATCAATAAAAACAAAATTATAAACTAAAACTAGTTAGGTTTTTGTAATAGCCGAATAACCAGGAGATAAGACACAAAATAACAAGTATTTCTCCAACGATGCTAAATGACTAAAAATTATTTTTGCATTGAGTTACGAACAGAATGTGTATAAGCAACGCAAACTGCAGATACCTACAATGCGTCAACTATTGTTTGAAATGCGTGTCCTGTGACACTTACTTGAAAAACGGGACAATTTTGCTGGCTAATTTTTCCGCCGTTCGAAAACCTTGTGAGAAAAGCATCACTTGAGCGATTAGTTGTCGATCAGGTTTCGTCATGGCTAAACTTCGGAAAAGTTTTTTCAAATTGTCCGGTAAGTTGGAACGACCAGCGTAACCCGGATTCATCGTGATAAATATTGCCATGTCAGGATTGACTTTTACTTGTTTACCCACTAATTCCACGCTCAAATCTGAAAATTTTCTTTTCATCATTTTCATTTGTACGTAAAAATCTTTGTTAATTTACCTTCATTTTTCGACTGTTGACCTTTCAACGTTTCCTGAATAGTTTGAATTTGTTGAGATACAGCAGACAACATTCGTTCTTCCAGACGATTAAATTCATCGAAACAACCCCAAGCGCCAACTTGACACAAACCGACAAAGATTCGTCCCATGGCCTATGGATTAAATTTTTTACAATAAAAAAATGATTTTAAATGACAATTATATATACTTGAAAATCAAATGTTTCATCGCAATTGAAAACTAAAACAAAACGTCCAAGTTGATGACCGAGAGCTTTGACAGATTCCGTTTTGCCAGTACCAGCGGGACCTTAATAAAAGTGATAATAAAATAAATAAAAATTAAATTCTTATTTGTTAAATATACAAACCGAAGGGAGATCCGCCGAGGCGGGATTCCAGGGCCTGGGTCATGGTTAAATAGCATCTGTCAGTCAAGGGTGTCTGTACCAATTTATCTTGCACGCCCAAATATTCAAATCCATAATTAAATTTGGCATTGGCCATGTGAATTGACAATTGTTGTAAGACATCCGTTTGCTTCGGGTCGAAATAGAAACGCATTTGACACAACCAATCGAACGATTTGGGGCTGTTCACTTCATTTTTGATCATTCGCCGAGTCACATCACGTTTGTGCACAAACTCTGTAATCTAACATTTTGAAAATAATTAAAAACGAGTTGTAAAATAAATTATTCATTTCATACCAAATGTTCCAACTTTTTGCGTCGAACTGCTGGTTGCTCTTGCAACACAGAATCAGCGAGAACGTTGAGTGTATCTTCTACTTGTAGTAAAACTGCTTCTAAAGGTTTTGTTTTCGAACTGGGAGTATTGGCCATAGATTGTAGAGCATTTTCAATTCCTTCAGACCACGAGATTTGAGCAGCCAAAACAACTATTTGGGCCTTAAAAAGAAATTTTTGTTTTTCTCATTTGTTAACAAAAACATTTGTTACAAATTTGTTGATTACTTGATAGTTATCCACCCATTGCATGTAAGTCTTGGGATCAATTTCTCCTTGTTTAAATTGGAGCACATCGGTGACAGCAGATGCGAGTAAACGAGCTAATGTAATTCTCATTTCTTTCTCCACCATTGACAACCATTCGTTAATTTTTGGATGTTCGATCGTATTAACAGGGTTAAAAAATTTCACTTCTTCACCCTCTCTTGAAGAAATACCAGTCACAACTGTGTTGTCCTCATTCAATATTATAGATGCAATTCCAGCAAACATTTTCTTGAAATGTTTTTGTAATCGCGCAACATTTTTACTGTTGCCAATTATTTCTAGAAGATCTTCATCACCAACGAAATAAAATCTAAATGAAAAACAAAATTCAATTATCATCATTTTAAATTTAAACAAAAAGAATTAACCTGGGGAAAGATGATCGTTCTCTTTCTAAATATTCACCGAGAGCCTTTTGAATTTTGCCGAGTAAATCGGCCAAACGTTCGAGGGAACGTTGAACAGCGGGAATATTGAGAACATCCATAACCATGGGTGATTTAGCAACTTTCTTCATTAGTGTAAGAAACTCTGAACTGATACTTTGAAAACGAGAAGTTTCAACAGGAAGAAGAGCCTTGATGTCTGCGCTACCCGAAAAAATTCCTTCTAAATAAACCCAACGTCTTTGAACATCGATCCACACGTCAAATAGGGCATTAATTCTGTTTAGTTTTTCTTCCCAGGTCAGTGCTTCTTCTTCAAATACCTAATAAATGTATACGTACAATTATTACACACGACACACAGAAAATTCCTTTCAATTATTCACCTTATAATATGGGGAAAGTTTCATAGCGGCTACAGAATTAATATGTTCTTTCACTTTCGTAAACAAATCGTCCCATCCGCGAATCAGTCGACACTTGTTTTGGTAATTAATCAAATCCAATTCGTAATTTTGCCAAGCTTCACGAACTTGTTTCAAGAATTCTTCTAGAGCCATTTCACCCTGAGCGACTAAAATTATGTCTTTCACAATTGATTCGTTTCGTTGTAAATCCACGTCCCAAACTTGTCCCAATGTTAAGTCGGATAATATCCACGATACTCGCAACTGTTTCATCAATTGCTTCCAATGTCGCTCTTTGAGAGCGTCCGACTTCAATTCAACGATCAACATGTTCACCTACAAATAAATAAAAATTCAATTAAATTATACACTGGGTTTATTGTTAAGGACTTCTTCACCTTTGCATAACCCTGCAACATTTTTTTAACATGTTCGTACGAAGCGTATTGCCGTAGTCGGGCGGGAAGATCTTTCAATTGAACTTGTAGAGAATCAATTTGTTGCCGTAACTAAAATAGCAAATTTAATCCTTATCTTTTCAATCATTAATAATTATAACAACAACAACCTTTCTTGGTTGGACAGATAACCAGGGTTTATCTTTCATTTCGTCAATCTGTTCCCAAATTTTCGATAACTCTGACCAAACTCCTTTCAAATCTTGCATTTCTTCAAATGCGACTTGAACACGTTCATCACTCGCACTCAAAAGTCCTGTAAATAACAAAATTAATCATCAAATCTAATATTTCTTTTAACTTTTATATTGTTACCAGCTTCTTGTAATTCGAGCGCCTCTTTCGCTTTTTGCACATTGTCGCGATCTTCTTTTAATCTAGAGAATTTGCTTTCAAACACTACGAGTTGAGCAATCGCTTCATCTGGACGCAAATGTCCTTCTACTGGTTTTCCTTTTTCCCAACCTCCTAATACATCATTCGTACGTGCTTCTACTAATTTATCTTCAGCGACAATTTTCATTTGTAAATTAGATACTTGGGCTTGAATGGATGTATCTTTTCTTTTAATAATTTCATTAAATGCACCCCATTCTCCTTCTATATTATCCACGTGTAGCCATTGATTTGGAAATTGGAATCGTTGACGTTCCAAAATTCGTTGTCCTTCTTTAAACAACTGAAGAGAGTTTCAAATTAGATATTATTTCATTCCAATTTACGATCATTTTCTTACATCAACTTGTTTCTCCCAACTTTTCATTTTCCGTTTCAATGACTGAACATTTGTTATAAACATAACTGCATCTGAAGTACTCGCAGCATCGATGGATTGTTGTTCCAAGTCAGACCGAGACTACAAAGAAATTCACATTTTGACATTGTATTTAACAAAAAAAAATTTTCTTATACCTTCGAGACGCCAGCATGAAAATTTGTCATTTCGCTACCCAATAATTGACCAAATTTACTTAAAACTTCCTTATGCCACGAGTCGTATTTGAGTGAGACTTTCGACTGAACTTTGGCGTAATCGATGACAATTGGACCAAATTCTTTTCTCACTTCAGTTGTATCAAACGTAGTTCGAGATCGCCTACAAACATCACAATCAATACAAATCAAAATAATGCAAATCAATAAATTACTTGATGTCAGTTAAACATTTCATCCATCGTCCAATATCATCACCGAGTCGATTATACAATGTATCTGGCTGCAAATCCCATAATGCCTGATACGTGAGCCATTCGTCTACGTAAGTTTTCATACTCTCCATTCTATTTTCAATTGCAGTGTAAGCTGCATCCAATACAGTCACACCTTCGGGTAATTTACTGAGTAAATTTTTATACGTCTCTGTAGTTGATTTATCCAATCCCACCTGTAGAAAAAAAATTGTACCTTAGAAATCATTCGTCAAAATATTTTTATATACAATTTTTACTTGATATCTCGTGCTTTGGATGCGATTTAAAGAAAGAACAATAGCTTCCCATCCGAATAGTTGTTGCATGATGTTGTATCGAGCTTGTTCAATACTGGGATGCAAATACATCATTTGATTGGTAATGCGCACCTCATGAATCAAAGGTGAAATTTGCGGGATTCCACCGGGTTTATGAGTTGGAACAGAAGGTGCATCAGTATCCATACTCAAATCAATTTCGTCTCTTTTTCCTTCGAGACATTGAGTCCAAGCTTTAACTCCAGCTTGAAGACGAGCTGCCAATTTCTTCTCTACTTCTTCATCCAGTTTGCCAACCCACAAATGTAAATTCGAATATTGGTGCAGACTTAAATCATCCACTGCTTTTTGAATTTTATTCAAAATGTCCGTGAATGTAGTGGAGCTATAAGCACACGTTTCCAGCGAACGAACATCCACGTCAATTTGTTCTTCAATAGTTAACAAATCATCCACCTGCACAAATTAAATTAGAAATTTCTTTCATTTATTGTAATCAAGATTCAATTACTTTTTCTTGAAAGTTGAACACATTTTCGGCCAGTTTCTGTACGTACGGATCCAATTTGTACGATTCCCAAACGAGACCGATACCCTAAAATATTTAAAATTATATATATAAAAAAAATAAAACATTTGTATAAAATAATAAGCTTACCTCAGCAATTAAATTCTGAACATCCCGTTTCAAACCAGCAACCAACATGACAATCGTCTGTCTTTCTTCCACCTAAACAACAAATAATAAAAAAATTACAATAAAGTCTAGATTTCTAAAGAAAGTGTTTTTTTTTTTTTACTTTTTCACAAGTCCGTTCGTAGGTTCGAACACTTTCAATCAAAGAAATGGCAAAAGGATAAAGTTGATTCGCTTGATGGGCTTTATTCATTATGGCTAATGGAACACGAAAGCCCAACCATTTCAAATTGCGTACCTATTTTTGAAAAAAATGTAAATTTAATTTTGTTTTTATAATAAAATATATATAAAAAAAAAAATTACTTCTTTAGAGAGAGTGATGATTTCTGGTAAGAAATTCACTTTCAACTTCAATAGATTCCTACCACTTCGGGCCCGTTGACTTTCGATGCCAAAAATTCGTCCAGATACACCTAGATTACGTTGTTGTACTTTTCTAGCCCAATCGTCAAAGATGTCCTGCGTATTGAGTTTCAATCTGAAACTGTCTCCGTCGTTTTTCAACTTTTGTCCATCCACGTGGTTTTCCCAACCTTTTCCTAAAACATCTTCCACTCTTCTCATATAGGCTGTCAATTGCCTGTCGATTTGTTTGGCCCAGATGATCGAACCCGAGACGGGAGGCAAATCTCGAACGTGAGACATGCGACAGGCTTTGCTTTGTGGATATTGAACCTACAAATAAAATCATGAGAAATTTATTAATTAGTCCAATTATCATTTTTTATTTTTACTTTGAATTTTTCATGCAACGCTTCAATATCGTCTTTGACGCGTTGAATTAGTTGCGTTTGATATTCGCGGATGGCACCACGAATGTGCGGACGAACAAACAGAGCATTAAAACGGGAAAATATGCGGAACATCTCATTGGCATTCTTTGCTGTTCCTAATTGGTCTCGAAGACGGGCCGTGATACGAGTTTCTACTCGATCGATTCTCTCTTCGTATCTATATATATTCAAATAATTTCATTAGATTTGATGATTAACGTTTAATTGACAATCAATTCAACCGTTTGATAGCAGCTTCCCAAGCTTCAGTTCCTTCTTTAGAAATATCTAATCCATCAACTTCTTTGACATTTTCATAGGCCAAATTCACTTCTTCGATCGCATTAGCATCGGTCACATCCATAGGTAAAGATTCACTTTTCGTTTCAATCGAATCTTCACTTTGACCTTGTTGTGCAACTTGAATTGGCCGAAGGACTCGTACAATGACGGAACATAATTGTTCGTGCTGACGTCGAAATCTAGAAAAGAAAAAAAGAAAAGAAGTTGCAAATATTTTGCTAAATTTCTCTTTGTGTTTCAAATTTTACTTTCTCATTTGTTCCATTCGAGCTTGGAGTCGTTTATGAGCTGGACTCACTCTCCAAACGGTTTTCATATGTTCATCTCTCTTCTTTTTGACAATATCTCTGAGTAATCCTTGTAATTTATCGTACTCGTCATCCCACGTACCAAATACCTCGAGACACGCATTCATCACTTTTTCAAACTCTTCAAATGGGATATGCATTAAACGTCGTGTTCCCAACACCTTCAATAATTGAACCATCACGTCACGAGAAATTGCTTCAACTAATCGTAAAGCTCTCTGAATTGGATATTTTGTATTTCGAATTTTTCTTAAATGATTAAAAATGCCCTGTAAAGCAATTCGAATTCGATCCAATTCAGTTGCGGACAAAAGATCATTTATGGGAAAATCTTTCATCAAAGGATTGTAATCATTGACTGTGGCTAATGCTTGTTTCAAACCTGATAATAACAATTCAATTAATATCAAAGAAAACATTTTTATCATTAGATAAAACAATTTTACCAGTATCTGTATCGAAACTGACGGTGGCATGAAATCGTTTTCCGTGTTTGAGGATATCTAAAGTTAAAGCAACTTCCAAACTCTCTCGTTTTTCTTGAATACGAAGTAAAGCTCGTTCCAGGTTTAGCCAGAAACTAATTTCTTGCAAAGCAGTTCCTGATGATGGATCACGATCCAATTTTGTCACCTTAAAAAAGAAATGTTTTAATTAAACAAAAATTAAAATTTCAATAAATCAATTAATTTACTTTTTGTATTTCTCTGATCCAACGATTCACTTGATTTTGTAATTGATTCAAAAATGTGGAATCTTCCACTCGATCACCAAAATCGGAGACTTTAGGGCGAACATTTTCATCCATACACGATTTCATCACTTGCGCTACAACTGGGTGAACGCTCAAACTAATTTCTGGAATATCAATATTTTGCTGTAAATGGAGTAAACCCATCTCCAACTCGGCGATTTTCTTTTCAACTGATGGAGCCATTTTATCTCCATCCCTTTAGAAAAATAAAAGAAATATAATTTTTAAAGTTAAAGAGTTAATATACAAATTGAATAAACAAAATTACCGATCAGCTTTTCCGCTTTCTTTAACGAACGATTTAAAATAAGGTGCAACAGCGTTGCTTACGTATGCATGTAGAGTCTCATAGGGCGATCCATCGCTTAAATTCATAATACGAACTTGAGAAGCGACAGATTTAAATGCTTCGACGATCGCTCCACGTTTGATGAGCACCACACTATAAAACAATTAATTATCAAAAACCTTATTAAATATATTTAGAAATTATTAACCTGTTAACTTTGGTGCTTGAAAATCGTACGTCGGTTGATACTGTATACGTAGCCACTTCTTTCTCATCGTCGCCGCTCGCATTTTGGTCTTGATCGGTTTCTTCATCTAAAATTTCAATTAAAAGGCTTAACTTTTTCCTCACGCGTTTGTTAATTTTTCACCTTTGCTGGATATTCGTTCAATCACGAGCGATCGAACTTGCGGATCGCTTATGAATTTGCGAATGGTATCTTGAGTTTGTCGGTCTTGTAAGACATTTTCTAAGGCTGCTGAAAGCGAATCGTCATCTTCGAGCAAAGCTGGGACACACCTCTTCAAATATTTGACAATTTCGATCACTTCAGTCACCAAAATTGACTGGGTTTCAGCCGTCGGCTGATCGTTATTTCCTTCTACACTCGTTTCTGACATTTTGATAATTTCATTTCAAAGAAATAAACATTGAAAAAGCATTCGAAATGTCGGATGACAAAGAAAATGCTGCTAGAGTCAGCAAATCATCCGAGCATTCTGGTCTGGCTCGTGATTTAACGAAATGACGTCACTTTAGAATTTAAAAATGAAAAAATGTAATTTATAAAGCAATAAAATAGTACAAAACAAATAATTTTCCGAAATGAATAATTGTATAAGTTTTTGCAACAATTTTTTAAAAATAAACAAAATATATGGAAAAATGTATGAGTCACGTGATCAATAGTTTTGATAATGGAGGTCGTGAGCACTTCCGATTGAGAGTGCAGTGTCTCCAGTTTAATTGCACATCTAAAGGTTTTAGTTTATTAGTAGTGCGCGATCAAGATGTTCGATTTGTGTGAATTGTGTGCAAGTGAATGAGATGCCCGGTTCGCAAACATTGTAAGTATAAAAAAAGAGAAATAAGAAAGAAATGTTTTTATTATTTTTATTTGTTGATAAAAAAAAACGATGAGAGATATTTTTAACTTTTATCCCTCTTTGTTTGACAAATTTAATGGATGTAGTAATTGATTATATAGAATTATAAAAAAATTTTTTTATTATTTTTGTTTACAAAATTTTTTTTATCTTTTGCGGTGATTTTTGTAGAATTTCACGTTGTGACATGTTGTAATTTGATGTTATGCGCAAAATGAGTTGGCATTTATCCAATGTATTTTTGTTGTAGAAGCGACGACGCGGCTCCCAGGTGTCACGATAATATTAGTGAATCAAATCCTTCAACACCAAAAAATGAGCGTCGAGACAGTTCGGGCCACACGTCGCGACAACAACTGGTTAAATACGGAGAACTCATCATTTTGGGGTACGTTGACCTTTTATTGATATTAATCAACAAATTGTAAAAATGATTAATATTTTGATAGATACAATGGGTTTTTACCACAAGGTGATAAAGGAAGACGACGAAGTAAATTTGTTTTATATAAAAGAGCGAAACCAAATGGTGTTAAACCATCGAAACATTATGTGGTTAAAACTCCTCAGTCTTCAAAGGCAATTTTGGATAGCCAACAACATTCAATTTCGTATACTTTGTCAAGAAACCAAGCTATTATAGTTGAATATATGCCTGATGAAGATACTGATATGTTTCAAGTAATTGAAATAAATTAAAAAATAAATAAATTTTGTTCTAAATTGTTGTTAATTTTAGATTGGTCGTTCGTCCGAATCTCCAATTGATTTCGTCGTAATGGATACGATTCCTGGTAACAAAACGGGTGAATCGAAAGTAACTCAAAGCACAATTTCCCGATTTGCTTGTCGTATTCTTTGCGATCGTAACAATCCGAGTATTGCCCGTGTTTATGCTGCTGGATTCGATTCGTCGCGAAATATTTTTTTAGGCGTAAAATAACTTTTGAAATGTATTTTCTTTCTTATTGATTGATTGATTAAATAATTGTAGGAAAAGGCGACGAAATGGCAAAATAATGGAGAAATTGACGGATTAACCACAAACGGCGTTTTAATTATGCATCCTCAAGGAAGTTATTGCGGGGAAGGAAGTGCTGGCGTTTGGAGAGAAGTTTCTGTTGGAGGTGGAATTTATGGTTTAAGGGAATCTCGATCGGCACCACAAAAGGGAGCAATGGTTGACAATATTTTGTTTTACAATTGACAACACGAGTACAATTATTATTACTTATTAATAGATTGAAGATGAAACGAATGTTCTTCGTGACGGATCATTGATCGATCTGTGCGGAGCCACTTTACTTTGGAGATCGGCTGATGGACTCGCTTCTTCACCGGTTCATCAACAATATATTATATTAATCTTATATTAATTATTATTTTTCTTATTTAGACTCAACGGCATTTGGAGCGAAGAGTAGATGAGTTAAACGCAGGTCGTCCTCAGTGTCCCGTCGGTTTAAATACTTTGGTCATCCCGCGCAAATCGACCATGACCAATAATGATAAACAACCTTATGTTTACTCGACGTGTGGTCACGTTCAAGGTCTTCACGAATGGGGACAAGAAAAAGATTCGGACGAACGCACGTGTCCCATGTGCCTAAAAGTAATAAATTTTGAATAACAAATTTCAAAAAAATTTCCAAATTCTTTTACAATTTCAGGTTGGGGCTGTTGTCAAATTGTGCGTTGGAATTGAACCTGTTTATTACGTAGACGATGAGCCGCCAAATTATGCCTTTAATCCTTGTGGCCACATGGCATCGGAAAAGAGCATCAAGTGAATTGATCAATTTCAAATGTTTTCATTATTAAAATTTTATTTTGTTTTTGTTTTATAGATATTGGACGATGGTTCCGATCCCACATGGTACAAATGGTTTTCATGCCATGTGTCCATTTTGTGCTACACCTTTAGAGGGTGATCCGGGTTATATTAAGCTCATTTTTCAAGATTATGTAGACTGACTGTGATGTGACAAAAAAGAGAAAAGAAAAATATTTTTTTTGTTCCAACTAATCACCTACCGAGCCAAGCAAAAATGTGTTCGGGGGAGGGGGCCCATATCATATCAAGTCAGTCAACGTTTTAGTGCAATGGGCAAATGCGCCAAGAGTTTCATCTAATGCAAAAATCTTATTCCACATTCCTTGGTTGCAAAAATATAAATTTCTCTTTTCGTTTCTTTTATTGTGATTATATTTTCGTGCTTCAGTATTTGTATATTTTAGACGCGACACTCTCAGATAAAAAAAAAGAAAAATGTAAGAGAAAGAGATTTTTGTTTTCTCTAAACAAGAGGAGCCTCGTGCTTGAATTTTCAGGAGGTTTTATTTTTCTAAAACATAATAATAATAATAAGAATAGTCGTAATCTGTGTCTAGATCGTTTAGTATACGTGTTTTTTGTATTTAACACTAGTTAAAACTGTACATTATTTTTCGTTGCCGTTTTGGTCAATTTTGGGTGTTTTTCAAACAAATTATTATTTTATAGTGAACAATCGAGTTCACAATGAGTTCCTTTTTGTTGTAAAATGATTGTACGTGCGTCCAATAAATAATTCTTTTTTTAATTGTCACTCGTGTTTTTAAATATGTCGAAAGGTACGAAATCGAAGAAGAAAATAAAAGGGGATGCAGTTAGTAAAGAAAAGTGCGACCAGGCAGAACCCCAAGTTGGAGATGAAGGGTTCAATATTTTCAATTTAAATTTTAGTTTTAGTTTTTAAAATGTTTTGTTTTGTTTTTTTCAAGTTTATCATTGCTACCAGAAGTAGTAGAGTTTATTAAACCTCTCGTTGATCCAGGAATAGATAAATTACCCGAACTACCATGTATTTTCTATTTACCCTCTATATTTGTATAAATTGAAGGATTGTTTTTATAGGTTTAAAAAAAGTGTACGATTCAGCGGGAAAAGAGAAATATTTAGAATTATGTCGCAATTTGAATTTGGTTCCAGTTTCTTATTTTTTAAGATACTGTGACACGACCCATTTAAATCTTTCTCATCGCAATTTGGGTGTAGTAGGAAGTCAAGTGATTTGTGAAGCATTAAAGACTAATCCATACGTAACAAAATTGGACTTGACTGATAATTGGATGGGACCACCTGGTTTAGGTTATATTGCTGAATTATTAGATGTCAGCATTATAACGGAATTGGTAAATATTTGAATATAATTTGATTATTATTATTATTATATGATTTTAATTATTTTGATTAGAATTTATCTCAAAATAATTTGGGCAGTACTGGCGCTAAATTAATTGGTGACATTTTGTACGAAAATCCACAAAATCTCAAGAAATTAAATATTTCCCGTACGTAAAATCGAATTCAAAGTTGTAAAATTGTTGTATTTTATTCATTTGTTTTCAGACAATAACTTTCAAGATTCAGATGCTGTATATATTGGTGCCGGATTAGATGGCAATGATCGATTATTAGAGATTGATTTAAGTCATAATAATTTTGGAGTTAGTGCTGGAAAGATTTTCTCAGCTCAAGTTGCCAATACTTTATTGGAAAAAGTTGATTTAAGTTGGAATTGTATTCGCGGTTATGGTGCAATTGCAATTGCTTCAGCTTTAAAAGTATTCATTCAAATATTATTAATCTTATATATATTTACTTCAAATTGAATATTTGAATAGATAACAACAATTCAATATCTGAATCTTGGATGGAATGGATTTGGAGATGAAGCAGCCTCAATTTTAGGTCGTTCTCTCCTCGTTAATTCAACTTTACAATTTCTCGATTTGACTAATAATCGAATTGGATTAAATGGGGCACAATCAATTGCCAAAGCATTTGAAAAGAATGATTCTCTTCTTACACTTAAAGTGACTCATTCAAACGTATCAAATGCAAATTCATTTGTTTTCTTTCTTTTTCCCAGTTGGGGCGAAATCCAATTCCACACGAAGGTACACTCTCATTAATCAAAGTTTTGATACCAAACCCGGAAAAACCTGCACCGCCTGTATCAGCCATTCAAATCCTTGATTTGAAGGTTTACTTTTTTCTTTTTTTTTCTTTTTTCACTCTTCAATTGACTCAATTAGTTGATTTTTAGGATGTGCGAGTTTCAGTTGAATTTGATGAGATGTATAAAGAGTTGAAAAAAATACGAAATATTGAAATTAATTATATTTGCGATGACCCTTGTCACGTCAGAGTAATTGCACTGAAAACGAGAAGAGAAACGAGTAAATTAATTACTAATTAAATTAAAATTTTCTTATAATAATTAGTAAATTGTAGGTGATGCGGAACGATTCAAACGCATTAAAAAGATAGAAATGGATTATGATATGAAATTATACACAATTTTAGAGAGGTTGGAAGATGATGTCATTTCAGCTATTGTTTTCCGTACTTATCTCGAAGTATTTTACATAAGATTAATCTCTTTTATTCAAAATTTAATTTGTAAAAATGTTTAGCAAATATGGAAATTACCAAAAGTCATTTCTGATGAATTAGCTACGTGTTTATCAATGGATGGAAATATTTATAAGGAGTATAATATCAATTTTGTATTATATAATGTTGATATTATTTTTTTTTTATTTCAGTGAAATTTTGGTTCAATTTGAACTAGCTCCTTCACCACAGATTGGAAGTGTGGGAAGTTAAATGATTACTTGATTTCAATCCAAAGTGAATATTCGTGCAGCGATGTCATCGAGCAACCAATCGACACCTTTGAGTAAATTTTGACCAGTCATAGCGCTGCACCAAACGATTTTCCAATGATGACTCTTTATATTATGCAATTCTAAAATCTGTAATATAAAGACAACAATTATTATCAAATTAAAATATTTTTTTTTTTACATTTCTTTTTTCTTTTACTTGAGAAATTTCATCCATCGTCATCGCACCGGGCAAATCTTGTTTATTGGCAAATACTAATAAAGTTGCTCCCACTAATCTCTGAAAGAAATCAATTATTTTATATCATTGTATAAATGTAACTTTGAACAATTTTTACTTCTTCTTTAAGTAAACTGTGTAATTCAAATTTACAATCGTTTAATCGTCTCCTATCGGCGCTATCAACGACCCAAACGAGTCCGTCGGTTGTTTCGAAATAATTTCTCCAATAAGAACGTAAAGATTTTTGTCCACCGACGTCCCAGATATTTAATTTAAACCCTCTATGTTCTAAAGTTTTAATATTAAAACCCAAAGTGGGTGAAATGGTGTGAATGTCTTCTCCATTAAACTTTTTTAAAATGGTCGTTTTACCAGCGTTGTCTAACCCTCTGAGAACCAAAATTAAGGTTCAAACACCTTCAACTATAATTCAATTAAAAGGATACAGCATTAATATTCGTACTTCTTTCTCCTTTTGCTTCATTTTCTTCAGTATAGTTAATAAACCCATGATAAACGTGTACGAGCAGATCGGGCAGATGAAAGATGACGTCACATTTTCATTCTAAATACAGGAGTAAACTCAAGGGTATTAGAAAGGTAAGAAGTATCAGTCTGGTTTTAGAGATTTAATGAATGGCGGGAATCGGTTGGTATTTAGCTTGGCGCGTTTTATAGCACGCTTTTCAACTCTTGGAACAGTTAAGATGGGTCCGTTGAAGAGAGGTGCTCTTATAGTGCTGGAAGGTTGCGATAGAAGTGGTAAAACGAGCCAAGCGAATCATTTGTGGCAAGAACTTGAACGTGAAGGATATCCTTGCCAGTTACTGCGCTTTCCTGGTATATTTATTTTTATATTTCTTTGAGTTATATCAATAAATATGTATTTATTATAGATCGGACAACTGTCATCGGTCAAATGATTGATTCGTATTTAAGCAAAAAAACGGAACTGGAAGATCACGTAATTCATCATCTTTTCTCGGCCAATCGATGGGAATTAGCGTAATGTAGAAATTAGTTCTGGTTTAATATTTGTAATGTTCACGTAATTTTTTTTTAGTGAATCAATCAAAAGCAAGTTGTTAAAGGGAACGAACATTCTCATTGATCGTTACGCATATTCTGGAGTTGCATTCTCAGCTGCTAAAGACGTAATTTAATATTATTTTGAAATGATTTTCTTATTTAAACAAATTTTATTTGCAGGGAATGGATTTAGAATGGTGTAAACAAGCAGATGTTGGTTTACCATGTCCAGATTTAGTTTTATTTTTAGATATTGAGCCGTGCGAAGCAGCAAAAAGATGTGGTTTTGGTGAAGAGCGATACGAGAATTTGAAATTTCAGAATGAAGTTTATTCAAATTATTTGAAATTGGTTGATGATAAATGGAAGGTACGTTTATAAATGAAATGTTTGCTCAATTAATTTTAATTGATAAATCTTTTTCTAGAAAGTGAATGCAAATCAACAGTTTGATGCGGTTCAGTTGCAGTTGATAAATCACGCTAAAGAAATGATCAAATCAGTTGGAGACAAACAATTGGCAAAGTTATGGGTTAAATAGAAAAGAATAATTTTTATTTTATCTTTGTATCAAATTTTTTATAATTCTTTTATTATTATTTTGTATTTACAAACAGATAAATTAAAAATGCAAACAACAAGTTATTAGTGTTTGAATTATGATTTCAATTAGCGAATAAACTAGTATAAAAATCAGCTTCAGACATATGACGTCCATATTTATTAGCAATTTCTTGTAATTTAAATTTTCGCCGAACATGAGGTGGTTGATATCCGTCATTTTCTAGACGTCGTCTGCGACACACATTTAATGCAGTTTGTCTAACTAGACTTCCTAATACTCTTCTACTAACAACCATACCATCTAGTAAAGGAATTGCAGTCCATAATCTATAAATAACAAATATATTTAATTACTATAATAATAATTTTATATAAAAAAAAAAAAGAACCTATTTCCTTGTCTCTCTACATGAATGCGAAATAATCCATTCTGTAAAGCATGAATGAATAAAACAAAAACATCTTTATCCATAACTCTGCTATTGGGCATTTCAGTTCCAGTAACAGTTTCTGTTAATAAATCACCTAAAATAAATAATCAAATTAATCAATTAACAGTTAAATTACGAGTTAAAACTCAACTTACTCAAGGGGAAATTTGTGTTATCTTCAAAACTTTCTAACCAAACTAAAATAATTTTCATATCACATCCAGTGGTGGAACTATGTTGACGACCAAATTTTTTTAATCGAGGATCAGCTGGACTATCCTGATCTTTAAATGAAACTTTATCTAAATCCAGTGATAAAGTCCTGGGTTTAGTTGCATCCGAATGAGTACTCATTTCGGACGACATAGAATTCCGTTCAGGAATTAACCGGTCAAAACTACCTGCTGTATACAAATTATTAGTAAAATTTATATACAATTCTTTTATGTTTTTTTAAATTACTAAAAACGTTATTCGTTTCTGATATTTTTTCTTTTTGCTCCCGTTTCCACGTTGGTACGACAAATGCCATTTCTGAACTAAAATCCGACCAATATAAAACTTGTTTATCCCCGCAGTAACGACTGCCACCGTCTAATTCATCGTCCGATTGAGTAGAATCAATGAAAGGATCAGTCGACGACACCTTCCAACTGGTGCTCACATGACCGGTCCAACCGGGATGTTTATTCACTTCAACGGGCCAACCGAGCGTCAATAAAAATTCTAAAAATGATGAACTCACGTTGTCTCTATCATTCTATATTGATAATTAGACATTAATACGGCTCATTTTTAAATATATATAAAGAAATTATTTACCACATTAGATAAAATTTCTTGCGCTGTTTTTTGACCGCTGCGCACATAGAAAATGAAAACGGTGTCATAAGTTCGACTGGACATTTTATCGAGAGCTTCAATATCAGCGACGAAATTCGTTCGGCCGCTGTCGAGTCGGATTAATGACGGAACTGAACTAGTGATCGTTTCCTTTTTAAAAAAAAAAATTATTATGAGTGTGATTTTAAAAAAAAAAAATGCAATTATTTACTCGAAGTGCTTCTTGAGAAAGAAATCCAAAATGAGAGAGAAAGAGACGAGCTGTTTGGAATTCGTGACATGATCTTTAAAAAAAAAAAAAAATTAATAAAAAAATGAAATGTAAACGTGTGCATAAAAGAATAATACTCTGGTGCTCTGCACTCAGTTTCTGGATTGGGATATTCCGATTTGGTGTAATCATTTTTACGTTCAACTTTTTCTTCAAAAGAAATTTGCGCATCTAATAAGTTGGATAATTTATCATAATCAGCTGAAATTTGTTCTTCGTTTAATAACGACTCTAAAGGTGGAATACTTTTATCTCTATAAAAAAATTAAAAATTTAATTAATTAAATTATTTATTAGGAATTAAAAAAAGAAAAAACGTACGCTTTGCAGAATGGAATTCGTTCTACTGAATCGGGAAAATTTTTTTGTTTAATATTATGAATCGTAGCTAAATCGTTAATGGGTAAAGGTCGACCAGGATTAACCGCGTAACTTTTTGTGCCGGATTTATGACGAGGCAAATGACGCAATTGCATGGCCCAAGCGTGACGACCGAATGGACCGCGATTTAATACAATGACGGTCGGTTGAGGATCTATTAAAAGTCAATTGATAAATAAAGTGTAAATAAATTCAATTTTCTTTTTATACCTTGATCATTGCCCAGAGGTTGTTCTAATAAAGCTAAAATGTGCGCATTTTCTACTAAGCAGTAAGAAAAGCGAGAAACTGCATCAATTTTATTCGTACACGGAATTGAATCACAGTGTGATAGTAAAGTATCTTCATCTAAAAGAGAAGATAAAGTTTCCGGTCCACAAACTGATGGAAATGCACCAGCTCGATCTAATATATAATTGAGAGCAGCTTCCGCTGCATCTCGAACTCTCATCGATGCGGGTTTACACATTTTATCACCTTTCATACACGGTGTATCCGTATGTTTGGCCTTGAAAAGAAACAAATTTTTAAATTTTAAACAAATTAAACAAAAAACTGACTCATTACTTGAGATTTTGAACCCGATATACCCAATTCAATCACTTCTACTACAGTTGTTAAACATTCTTTATCTTGTAATAAATAAGGATGTTCAACCAACCATGAACTAACGCATTGAAATGCTGCTACAATTGTTGAATGAAGATCTTTGGAATGAGCGGGTGGTGGACGATTACATTGAGATACGATATAATCACAAATCCATTTCACTGCTCGTTTACATTCCATTGCTTCTGTAATGAGAAAAGTAATCCAAAGTTTCTTTCATTTTTTTCTTTATTTTGTCGTACCTGTAAGTTTCTTTGCTGGCATATAACGAATTAAAACATTTTAATTGAAAAATGGGATAAAATATAAAAAGTTCATTTACCTTGTTCGTCAATTTTAATTTTTGAAAATCCTGATAATAATTCTAAAGCCGCTAATGACACGTTCAAATCGGTTTTCCACGATGAAATGAGTCGATGACAAACCAAGTAAGTTGCACGAACGAAAAGCGCATGCGCCGAATCTATCGAAATAAAATTTTAAAAAAAATTACATCATCATTATTGTATTAGAGTAATGAAAGACTAGTTAGTATATGATCGAGTGTTGTGTGAGTCGAGGAAGGAAAAGTCAATTTATTGATGCTGCTCTTCATCATCATCATTCAATTTATTTACCATAGGGAGGGGAAAAATCCGACTCGACTGCACTCGATTCATCAAAATCAATAAAAGAATCACACGGACTGCTCACTACATAAAAAAAAAAACAGAAAATTCAAACAAATTCAAATTTCAACGAATACAGTACCCGAACATTGAAGATTATTAGCACCATCTGCATCTTGTTGTAAAGTACATTGCTCCACTTGTTCTAATGCAGCCGCATCTTGCACGCATAATAACAAACCACCTACAAGATTATTAAATCATTTCATCATTTCATTTAAAAAAAAACGAATTCAATTATTATTATTACCCAGAAGCATTTGCGTGTTAATGGAATCAACTTCGCATTGAAGAGCATTAAATAAAAGATTAACAATACGGGAACGTAAACTTTGGAATGTGATTGCGTTCATTTTGACTGAATTATTTAGTTCTAAAAAAAGAGAAAATACTTTTAATTAGAATTGTAAAATATTTCTTTCGATTTTAGAAAAACCTTTAATCGGTAAATTGCGGAAATGTAAAGGTAATGGAACGAGTGAAAGAAGAATATTAATAGCAGCCCGACGCATTTCTGGTTGGGCAATTCTGTATGTGAAACAAACGTTTTCTGAACTCGTCATTTTAATTTTATAGATAAATAAATTTTACTTTGCATTCAATTCTCGTTCGGGAATAACCATTTCGATCGCAGTGAGAAAATGCGGAACTAGTACTTGAACTCCGTCCAAATCCAAGCGCAATAAATCACCCGAGTTAAATAAAATGCTGCATAAAACAATCTCTGACGACATCTTTTAGTTAAAAACAAACATTAAAATGTATATAAAAAAAATGTTGCATAAACATTTTACTTGATCAACTCGAAGCCCTTGTTGCACAGCTAAATAAAATCGAGCCAAATAAACGGGAAGAATTTCTTCTCCCGTCTTCTTTGCACAAAATATACGACAAAGCGCACCAATCGCTTCTGCTCGACCCGCCTCATAATCTTGAGGAGTCTGAACTGACGATGTTTCTGACCACTCGGACGATGTCGTTCCTGAACCACGACGAGAATCAGGTTGACTCGCTATATACTCGCATTCTTCAAAGAAAAAAAAAAATCATTCACAATAAAAATTATGTCATATAAAATGTTCTAACTAACGTGAGGCGACATCTAGTGAGGATCCAATGAGAGCAGCTTCAAATAACCAGGAACCAAATAAATGTAAAATGCTATTACATTTAGGACGACAAGGAGCCAAAGGTGTACGAGGTTCAATGACGTAAGCAATTGACGCGTGACTGGTAGATGAAGAGATTGTTTGACTTTGAGTCGATTTATTTGATCCAATCAAAGAACTTTTTTGATGTCCTAGAAAGAATGAAAATTTAATTTTCACTTTTTATTGAATTCATTAAATTCATTCTTTTACCTTTACTAATTCCTGCAGATGTTGCTGATACACTAAAACTTTTACTAGCAATACGTCTCTGTTGTGGTGGAGTAACTGAAGGTTGAGGAGGTAACCAACTCGACATTTTATTCGTTTTGTTGGCATCACTCGGTTGATAAATTCCTAAAAATGAATCCGTCAAAGTGGCTACACCTTTCATCGCACGTAGGAAAATTAAAGGTAAAATATTCAAACACGGGTGATGAGTTGGATCAGTTACGTTGCCACTTGTAATTGCGTAATGTAAAAATTTGGGAGTTTGACTTATAATAGATGCACGATGTAAATCAACTGGATTATGAATTGAATGCAAAAATCGAAACCAACTTTGTGCTACACATTCATTACTCATCTCTGATGGAACTAAATTTGTATCTTCATCCGCTAAAAAGTAAAAACAAATTCAAATTACAAATAAATGGCAATTAGAAAATATAAATCTAGTACCAATTTTTAAAGCTGGGAACTCTGGTCCGTACATGAATTTTAAGAGTCGAGACGTTAGTGCCAAATTCACTCGATTCCACTGATCAACGAGTGCTGGACGATGACGCCACATAATAGAAACATCTCGAAATGTTTTCCATAATGGAGGAGTTGGGAATGAACGAGCACAGGCCAATAACCAAATTTCAAATAAAACACTTAAAACTCGTTCGCACATGTGATCGTAAATATCATCTAAAAATGAAAATACAAGTATTAAAATCGAAGGTTTGTTTTTCTTTTGTTTGTTTTTACCTTTGATCGTAGGAGGCGACAAAAGCGTGTTGTTAATGGCTAAAAGAAATAATAAAAGTGTCTCCCAAGTTTCCCATGCAATTACAGTTGAGTCTTGAGCCACATTTTGAAGAATTCGTAATACTCGATGACATAACACAGCTTGTTTATTCAAATTATCTTGAACTATATGTATATAAAATTAAATAATAAAATAAAAAAATATTATGTAAAATTCACATACCACAATCGCTGCGAGGTTTAAATAAATTATATAAATGTTCTATAATTTTTCTCGCGTACAAATTGGGCTCATCACAAACTGGTTTTGGCACGCAAGATTTTGGAGACAGTAACGCCATTAACCACTCGCAATAAATGTTGACGCAATCCTTGATCGTTTCATGTTCTGATAAAGGAAGTCCCAAACCGAAACAAATTACCTACAGTAATAAATTTTACTTAATAATAAATCATATTTTTAAAAAAAAAATTTTCTTACTTCCATACACCATTGAACATCTTTATCTGTTTCCAAATTAGATTTGTCATAAAATTGTGTTTTCATACCGACATTTTGAGCTAAATGTTTGACCACTGCTGTCGCTACATCTTTGCCAGCCGACCAAGATAATTTGTTTAATACACTCAACGATGAATCTTCCGATAGTAAAGTGGATTGTAGGGATGTCCACTCGTAATACATCGTCCACAATGAATCCTAGTTTTAGAAAAATTAATGTAATAAATGTAAATAAACGTATAAAAACAACAACAAACACATAAATTGTGTTTTTAAATGGTCCAAGTGACGTCACCTTTTTTCTTATAAGTTTAGTTTTATTACAAATCCATCGATGGTTGTTAATACACGTAATACCATGCCACCAACAAATACATTGCAGATTACCTTGCTACTCCAATTAACGCGATTAAACACATTCATTTATCGTGAAATAGATTGTGACATCGACCGGTTCATCTTCTTTCCCATACTCACGCTCCCTCGTGTGGTAAATTTGTGAAATTATATCAGAGCGCCAAATTCGAATACGAGAAAAATTTACTTTTATTCTTTCATTACATATAAATTATTCATCCAATCAGATAAATATTCAAGTTGTATCACTTAGTTGTTCTTCCATTTGTTGCTAAAAAAAATATAGTAAAAAAACTTTTTTTTCAATTTTCATTTTATTATTATACTTGTTGTCCCAAACGAACTATCACTTGATCAACTTTTTCATTTAATTGCTGCTGACTCAAATCAGGCCATTGTTGCTGGACCTTTTCTACAATAAAGTTGATGTCAATCTGACCTAGTAAATAAAAGAAACGAATAAAAATTGAACAAGAAATATTAAAAAAGAGTTTCTAACCAGCCGGAAAGAGTGCTTTCTTTTCAGCTTCATACTCGGCCCAAGCACCTTTACGTTCATCTTCAGTTAACTCTTCTAATTCTTTGTTTTCGAAGAGAGACTCGTGTTCATGGTAGCCACAAATCCAATCTTTTTGACGTAAAAGTAATTGAGCAAGTAATCGATCTTTTGGAACGAGCGGAGTGGTTATTTTGTAATTTGTATCCGGTTCAAAAGTGTACAATTCTTGTAAATCAGCAGAACTAAAATGTCTTTCTATTTGTTGTTCATCGAGCACACGATAAGATAAAGATAATTTTGTAATTTGTCGGTCGTAAATTTTTTCTTCCATGCTACCGTTGGCAAGTAAACGATAAATGTAAACGGGTTTGGTTTGTCCAAATCGATAGACTCGAAAAATTGATTGATCATCGTGAGTTGGATTCCATGAGGCATCAAAAACAACAACTCGATTTGCCGATACTAAATTAATTCCTAAACCACCTGCTTTGGTTGAAATAAGAAAACACTTTGCCCTAAAATAAATAAAAATAATCCTATTTTCTATTTTTCTTTATTATATAAATATATACCTTTGGCTGTCATTAAAATCTTTGGTCAAACGTTTTCTTAAACCACCACACGTTGACCCATCCATTCGATAATAATCCAATCCTTTAATCCATTTTGAATTTAAATTTTTCTCTATAAAGTCCAGTGTGAATAAAGATTGACTGAAAACTAAACTATAATCCTTTGATTAATCAAATCATTTTTTTGTCAAACTTATTTCATCTAACTTACACTTTATCACCGATTATTTCACAAGCGTTCAAAATGTCTAAAAGTACAACTATTTTACCACTCATTTCATTTTCACTAATCATTTCATTCCACCATTCATTGCTTTCAAAACCTATACAAGAAAAAAAATGAAAATGAAAAGTGAAAAACAATCATAAATAAATATACCGTCTTCGCTGTCATCAATGAACGACTTGAAAAGAAAAAGATTCAATATAAATAAATAAATAAATAAATCTATCAAAAACAAGATGGATCGATACCGTATTTTCATATTTTAAAACATATGGATGAGTCCAAATTTTCATCAAAGTTTGATAATCGGCAAATAATCGGCCGGGTTCTTTACGATAGTCAATGAAATGTCTGTACAATTGAATTTGAGTTTCGGATAAACGAATATTCATAACATATTCTAATTTTGGAGGTAGGAATTGAGTTAAAACGCTGTAATCTTTTCTTTGCATAAAGCCGTCTAATAAATTATGTAGAATGTGAGCTCTTCGTTTCATCAACTGTACGTCGAGCATTGTTGAGTCTGCGCATTGACCATTTACGATTGGATTCAAAAAATGATTTTCAAATTCTTTGCGGGTACCGAGCAAATTTGGTTTAACAAACTGCACCATGCAATGATCTATAATAAACAAAATAACATAAATAACTATAATATGATAAAAATGTTGCTATTTTACATTCTGATAAATTATTCTGTAATGGTGTTCCCGTTAGTACAATTCTTCGACGAGTGCGAATTCTGTTCATTGCTTTAGCGAGAGCAGTTAAATCGTTTTTTAAGATATGTCCTTCATCACACACGACGATATCTGCACCTGGATCGATCAAAGTTCGTAAAAAAATTTCTTTTTCCTCTTTATTTATTCGTTTGCCATTTTCTTGAACTAAATTACGGAACATGTCATAACCAATTATCAAAACACCACCATCTCGGTGCCATTTATTCAGCGTTTTTGCTCGATTCCCATTATTTTTAACTTTTACTAATTCGTATACCTAGAAACGCATTCAATTAATTCCAATTTTATAATTTTCTAACAAATTTTACATCAAGTTTGTCATGGTGTAGCCATTTATCAAATTCGTAATACCAATTCAGGATAGTATTAAGTGGGCAAACGATTAAACAAGTTTTCATTTTAGTTTGCTTCTCATTAGTTAACAAAGTGTGAATAAATGTTATTACCTATAAAAATTATATTTTAATTTTTTTTTATTAAATTTACATTTTTAACTACCTGCAACGTTTTGCCAAGACCCATACAATGAGCTAAGATGCAGCCCGATCCAGGATGTGTTTGCATGCGATCTATCGATTCGCAAACGGTTTCCCATAGAAATTTCACACCTAAAACAAAAATGTATAATCGAGCAATTATTTTAAACTTTCAATTTTTGTTATATTATACCTTCAACTTGATGAGGTTTCAATTGACTTACAACACGAGGATCAACTTGTATTAATTCTTCTCGCGTTTGGTGCAGAACCAGTTTAGTTGTAACAGCATCATGTTTGGTGTGTTGCTTCCCACTTGTCTTTACATTTGATTTATCCTATTGAAAAAAAAAAGACTAAATTGATTGGGCTCATAACTTTAATACCTTATCAAAATTTACAGAATCGTCATCAACGTCTGATAAATCAGTCGTTTGTTTAATACGCTTTCTCTTTCGATGTTTCGAGATGAGCGCACAATCCGAATCAAAATTCTCTTTGTCGGAAGATGATGATGCATCAGATTCAATAATTCGTCTTTTCTTCCTCCTGTTAATGTAATCAAAGCGATATATCAATATAAAAAAATGAAATAAATAAATTGTAAAATATTACCTTTTTCTTTTAATATTCTCAAGTTGATAACCAGAAACATCGGATTCACTTTGACTGAGTTTACAAGTGAGTAATGGATCTATTTTCTTTCCCTTTTTAATTGTCACGATGTGGCGCTGTTTATTATTATCTTTTACTTTCATTTTTCTATCTTTATCGGACAGTTCAAAATCTGTAATAGTTTGGTCGCTAATTTCTGATGATGTCATCTCATCTAATAACATTTGCTTAGCAATTTCATTTTTGTCCAAATTATTATTATATATTTTCAAAGATGATGGCATTTCAACTTGATCATTGCTGTCTTCATCAGCACTATTGTCGTCATCGTCTTCGCTCGAAATATTAAGTAAATTCTTTTTCATATCCTTCTTTTTCGATTTTTTTGACTGGACACTTTTATTAGCTACACTTTTACTTTCCAATGAGTTGAAATTAGCTAATCTTTTGATACTTTTCTCAAGTTCAGCAGATTCGTCATCACTTTTCATTAATTCAAGATCTCTAAAGAGTGAATTTTTCGCTTCTTCATTATCATCAAAATCTGATGTGGGTTCAGATTCACTTGGATTCGTATTACACAATTTCACATCTTCTTCGTCTAATAGTTTTAATATTCTGTCCAGGTTGTATTGGGTCGTTAGAATTGCCCTTTTCAATTTTTCATCAATTTCCTCCTTTTTGCATCCTTTTCCTAGCAATTTTTGGCATCTGTCATTAAACTGTTTAGATACAAAAGCAGCTGCCTCCAGACAAATACTAACATTGTCATCGACAGTTACAGTATCGTCTTCTTGTTTCATCGTTCCAAATAAACCAAAATAGGCCTAACACGGTGCGTAACTTCGCATCATTCACTTGGCCGCCACATGACGTTACACGTTATTCCTATAAAACGTTTCAAGTTTTAAAATAAAATTAATAAATATTAGTTACAAACATTTATAATTCTGAGTTTATTTACTTTTGCATTATCTCATCCTACATACCACGTGATGAATTCGCGATTTGTTTTATGTATGAAATTGCAGTTGATGCTGCCATCTCGTGGTAATAAATACCAAAACCGTCAATTTTTTCAATTTTGTTTGAGCAATTCTTCATTTTCTGTATGACAAGTTTTGCATATAATATTTACGTAATAATCGCTTAGTGCGTATATATATAGTGGCGCCATTCGGTGAGGAGAAAACGTCATTAACGAGCAAGTTGGTATGAAAATCGAATATTCGTGCACGCATTAAATGATTTTCGTCCTTTGTCCAAGGTATAAATAGTAATACGAGTATTAATTTTTCCATTGAAAGATAGAGAAATGAGTAACTCGTATCGTCATGAAGCCTATTTAATTCCATCGGAAGCGACATCAAAATTTCGAGATCTACAAAGTCAAATGATTGTATTAAATAAAGACACGGTAAAATATATATTAAGTAATTTATTATACTATTCAATCATTTTACCATTTTTTTGTCAAATAGTTTACAGTCGGTAGATCATTCGAATCAAATTTCTCCATTATTTCACCCATCATATCTCGAATCCACGCGCTGTTCAACCGCGATAACAATTCATGGACCATAATGGATAATAAAGTTTGTCATTATTTATCATTATTACTATTATTAAAATTGTTATTAATTTGAAGTATTTTAGAGCTTAAATGGAGTTTTCGTTAATGGAACCAAATTGGAACCACACATAGCCATGAAATTACAAGAAGGAGATGAAGTTTGTTTTGGCGCCAAAACTCCAATTGCTGAATTTTCTTTTACGTTTTCAACAGAACATGTAATGGCTCATGAATCGCCCGCTAAACGACGAAGGATTTCTGATAGGTAAAATCATTGAAATAATAATTTTAACATATAATAATTAATCTCTGATCATTTGATCTAGTGCGGAAAATATTGAAGAAGTAACGAAGGAAAAAGAAAGATTAGAAAGTGAAGTAAGACGAATGCAAATGGAATTGGAACATAAAAAAGAAAGTGAAGCACAATTACAAGAAAAATTATCAAAACAAAAACGAGAACTTGAAGTGAAAATTGTAACTTGTTTTCAATTAATTGTTTTAATCTATTTTAATGAACCTTATTAATTAATTTAAAAGAGAGAAGAAAAAGAAAAAGTTCGCACCGAAATGGAGAAAACATTAAAAGAACAATTACAAGTTTTAGA